>PISX010009954.1:0-73273 GCA_004024625.1 Mellivora capensis | reverse complement strand
ATATAAGTGTGTTTATATGTATGCACATATACAGAGCCTAGAAACCATCCACATATATAGATGCATATATTTAACCTCCTTCAACTGAACATTTACATTCCATTTGATATTATATTTTGGTTATCAAATTATATTTTAAATGTGTGATGTTATTTTAAAAATACTAAAAATGTTCTATTTTTATAATACATTTATCTCATACTAGAAGACTGACCTTGAAAATTTTTAATTCCTTTTATATAAAATGTATTCAGCATTTGAAAGTTAGGAAATTCTGTGCCTTTTCAATGAGTTTGAGTTGTGCTCTACTGAAAGTCCTGCCTTCAGGCTGATCCTTACCTCTTTTACCACAGATATATCAGCAGAGCTTGCAGATTACTCCTCTAAGTAACGAAATTCTTTCCAAAGAGATTCTACTAAAAGATACATTTCTGTTCTGCTTAGGATAACCACATGAAGTTAATCTAGAATAAATACTTTCAGTTTGCAAGTATCTGTCTTTGCACTGGGGAGAAACATTCTGTGCACGCTAGTTGTAAATGTGGTTCTTTGAAATGCTGATGCCCCAGAAAGCAGAAATCCACTAGCTTGGCCCAGGAGAATGGAATCATTCCAAGTGAAGTTGATAACAGGTGGAAGAAAAAAAAGAGATGTAGAGTCGGTTTTAAAAACCGATGAAAAGAAAATGCATGCATTGAGAAGAAAATTAAGCTGATACAAGGAAAAGCAGAAGTAATAGCTCGTATCAGATCATCGAGGAAGAGGGACAATGGCTTCAGATTCCAAGGGCTGGCTGTGATCTCTCATAAGTCTTGCCAAAGAGAGCTCTGTCTGCCACAAGAGAGGACAGGGCACAAGGGCCATCACTGTCTTTTAGGAAGACCACAGCATTCAGTGCCAGATGGCTGGGGAGACAGTCCAAACTGGGTGTGTCCCCTGCAAGGGTTACTCCAAACTCTGGGTCTGATGTACAGTTTAGCCAACAAGGATCACTGCTGCCTGGTAACCACACAGCAAAGGCCCCAATGGGAAGTTGTTTCAATGAGCTTGAAGATAGAATGTCCCTTAACTACCTGCAGACTCTGTTATCTCTTTTGTTAAATGAGTACCCTAACAGTCACACCCGAAGTATCCAGAATAGCATACAACTGTCACCTAGTTTTAATATTTCTGGGGCTGTTCTCGGTGATAGAGATGTCCACAAACTGCAGCCTTCTGTGCTGGGCAAGTGGTAGTTCTTTTGGACTCACTGCATAAGGAGGGTTTTGAAGGGAACTATCTAGCAAGATCTTGGTTTCAAGAAGCAACATCTGTATCTTTGAGAAGTGGGAGCAGATGTGATCCCAGGAGGATGACATGGAACTTCGGCATTAGGAGGACCCTGATGCTCATTACATCTTTACATAGTATTTGCTTGTTTAAAAACCAATTAGTAAAGGGTCCTCAAGGGACGCCTGGGTGGTTCAGTCAGTGAAGCATCTGACTTGATTTTGGATCAGGTCATGACCTCAGGGTTGTAAGGTAGAGCCCCAGGTTGGGTCCCTTTATCTCCCCCTCTTCAAAAAAAAAATGGCCCTCAAGAAGAAGAAAACACCTCAGGTAAGTAGGGTAAACAGGAAAAATGTGGGAATAAAGAAGGTATAAAAAATATGGGCTCAGGTAAAGAGAGCCAGGGCAAACTTGGGAGAGTGGAGGGAGGGCACTGTATCATCCAGATCTGGGGACAGTGTTTATTTTAGCTCTTGTAGCAGAGAGTAAATATTTGAAGGGAGGCAGTCTTAAAACACCAAATGCACACTGCACAATTTTTTCAAAGGCTGGTAGTTTATGCAGATGTAAGAAACATCTGTTATGTTTAAAGTTTACAAATAGCTTTAATTCAGTGATACAACGCGCTGCTAAAACAATGTACTTGAGTCAGGAATGCTTGTGTTTTGGAGAAAGAATGAGAAACCGAGCAGCACAGATCAGAACTGCCCTTGGCTGTGTGCATTTTGGAAAATGTGTTGAAAGCCCATGTTTAAGATTTTCTATAGTTTTAAAATATTATGCTAAATGTCTTGTGCTATCTTAAACTGGATTCTGAAACCCACAAACAAAAACATTAATGGAAAAACCAGTGAACTCTAAATAGCCGGGAATTTACTTGGTAGTATTGTACCAATATTAATTTCTTAGTTTTGTCAAGTGCCCTGTGGTTATTCCCGGTGCTAGCTAGGGGGAAACTGGGTAAACCATATTCAAGAACTCTCAGCAGTATCTTCCAACCTTTTTCATATATCCACAATTATTCTACAGTAAAAATGTATTTTTTAAAATTGGGATTTTTGAAGATGTCCCTGAAAACTACATAAAACCATAAAAAAGCTCTTTCTTTTTTTCCAAGTGCCAGACAAACATACTGCAATATTTTTTTAATGTTTTATTGTTGTTGCAGTTCTATATTCAATAACAACATGAGATGATTAGAAAAAATATTCCTTAAAATTTGTATGAATGTCCACTCTTGAGTACAGCCTACTTTGGGGCTTTTGAGTAATTGGGAAGGAATCTTACATAGAACTTAGAAATTCACTCTTCATTAAATCTCTCTGAACCTAATTTTTCAGAAAGACACTTTATGGTGAAAGTTGCAACTGATACATGCAAAAAGTTTTAAATTTTTGAGGGATTGAATCTTAGAGAAATTAAGTCTTAGGAACCAATTTGTACAAATGTTAATGAAGCCAAATACTCAACACCAGAAAACAAGCAGATTTTTCTAAGTAGTGGAAAAAGTGGTACCCCTTACCTTCCACCACCTTGTCTCAGGTGCAGGAATTCTTAGGCATCCTGGCAGTATTTTTCTTGCAAGCCATCTTGTCTAGCTTGACATCAGAATGATTGTTCAAGTCTCAAAGATATCATTTTGGAAGTATGATACATATCTCTGTAATTGCTTAAAGATCTTTACAAATCAATTCTCAGTTTTCTTTAATAATCCACAAGTTTTAGTTCATCTTAATCCATAGGTTATAGAATTGACCCTTGAACAACATGGCTTTCAACTGTATGGATCCACTTATTTGTGGATTTTTTCTTTTCTTTTTTATTTTTTTTTTTGGATTTTTTATTTTCAATAAATATAGTACGGTACTAAAAATGTAGTTTCTCTAACTTACTTTTTACTTTGTTTTAAGATACATGATATATATAGATATAGGGATCTATATATCTATATCTATCTATCTATCCATTTATATACACAAAGATTTTATGTATTTGGCAGAGAGGGAGAGAGAGAGAGAGAGAGAGCACAACCATAGGAGCAGGAGAGGGAGAAGCAGACTCCCCACTGCGCAAGGAGCCTGATACGGGACTCAGTCCCAAGTCCCCGGGGATAATAACCTGAGCCGAAGGTAGACACTTAACTGACTGAGGTACCCAAGCACTCCTCCTTTTTTTTTTTTTTTAGATTTTATTTATTTATTTGACAGAGAGGGAGAGAGAGAACACAAGCAAGCGGGGAGGGCAAAGGGAGAGTGAGAGCAGACTCCCTGCTGAGCAGAGAGCCAGACTCGGGGCTTGATCCCAAGACTGCCAGATCATCAGCCGATGGAAGGCAGATGCTATATATATAGTATAAAAAATATGTGTTAATCGACTATCAGTAGGACTTTTGGTCAACAGTAGGTTATTAGTTAAATTTGGGGTGAGTCAAAAGTTATCAACAGATTTTCAACTGTGCGGGGATTGAAGCCCCTAACTCCTGCATGGTTTCAGGGTCACCAGCAATTGTTGAAATTGCAAACTAGTTTATCAATTTAGTGATTTCATGATAAAATGTCTTATTTAATTTTTTACAAACACCAAGGATTTAAACCCAACTTACATTAGATATTAGATGGCTTATTCAATGAGGAATCAGCTAATTCATAACTGATTCTAACCAGAGTTTGATTTCAAATCTAGTGATTTAGCTTCTTTCTGTTTTACTATTTTTGATAGCTAAAAATATGATTTTGTTTGCTAGAAGATGGGGAGTTTGGCATATTAAGAGTTGTGTATTTGTATATTCCCTTCATTTGCCAAAACATTTCAGGCTCAAATTGGATATAAATTTGAAAGGGATATTTTGGAAAATGGTAGGATTTTTTCCCTGAATTTTAAAATTTGCTCCATAAGACAGATGTAGAAACTAAGAAAATTATATATACATTTTCCTTTATGCTTTTTAGCTGTTGATATCCTACTCCTTTTTTTTTTTTTAGGATTTTATTTATTTATTTGACAGAGAGAGAGAGATCACAAGTAGCCAGAGAGGTAGGCAGAGAGAGGGGGGAAGCAGAGATCCCGATGTGGGGCTCGATCCCAGGACCCTGAGATCATAACCCGAGCTGAAGGCAGAGGTTTAGCCCACTGAGCCACCCAGGTGCCCCTTGATATCCTATTCTTAAAACATATTTTCAACTTGGTGGCTTGACTCTGGAAACTCATACAACTTTCAACAAAATAATTAAATCATAAGTGAGGAAGCTATCCCAGAAGTATGAAACAGGGATGCCTGGGTGGCTCCATCGTTAAGCATCTGCCTTCAGCTCAGGTCGTGGTCCCAGGGTCCTGGGATCAAGTCTCACAGTGGGCTCCCTGCTCAGCGGGAGGCCTGCTTCTCCCTCTCTCACTACCCCTGCTTGTATTCCCTCTCTCACTCTCTCTCTCTTTGTATCAAATAAATAAATAAAATCTTAAAAAAAAATGTATGAACAAAGTAATGTGTGGTCTTGACATTTGCCTAGAATAAGTGAGAAAAATTCTTTTAATATATTTAGTATGTTAACATACCATAGAACATGTGTAATTTTATTTTTGTTATTTTCCCCTTATAACTGTTTCCCACAACCATGGCTTTTTCTTTGATGTTCTGTTAGTAATTACAGGTAACTGCCACATTATTGTCTGGTGCACAGTTTACATATTTATCTACAACCAGCTGAGGAGTTTGAGTTTCAATTTTGTTTTTTTTCTTCCCCCTCTCCTTCCTCTCCTCCTCCTCTTCCTCCTCCTCCTTCTTCTTCTTCTTCACTTGTTTTCTCCTCTGATTGGTTGATTTTTGAGGTGAGAACACTATACAATATTATTATTTATAGCCACAGTATTATACAGCAGATCTCTAGAACTTAAACATCTTGGCGACTGGAAACTTCATACCCCTTGAACAAAATGTCCCTTTGCATCCTTCCCCACAGCCCCTGGTAACCACTACCCTCCTCTATGCTTCTACGTGCTTGAGTATTTCAGATTCCTCTTCGAAGTGGAATCATGCAGTAATTATCCTGCAACAAGGATGACTCTTGAGAACAGCATTCTCTGATTTCTCTTTAACCGTGTCAGGGCAATACATATTACGACTCTGTTACGGGTATAAACAGCCACACTGCTCCTCCCCCAGCATCTGCCCCTCCCCCCACTACACCTCCCTTATTCCCTGTAACGTCCAGGACCTTCCACAAGATTGCATCTTCACTGCTAATTGTCTATTGCTGCTGTAAAAAAAAAAAACAAAACAACAACAAAAAAAAAGCTACAAACTTAGTCGCTTAAAACAACAAAATTATATCATCTTAGCGTGCTGGGGGTAAGAGGTATAAACGGGGTTGCCAAGGCTGCTTCCTGCAGGCTCCAGAGGAGAACGCTTTTCCCCGCCTTCTCCAGCTCACTCTGTGACCATGCAAGGCTCCCACTCTACTTTCCTCATCACATCTGCGTCCTGACCTGACTCCCCTGTTCGCCCTTACAAGGGCACTTGTGACTACACTGGCCTCATCCAGGAAATCCAAGAAAATTCTGTTTCAGGGTGTTTCACTCACTCACGTATGAAGAATTTTTTGCCATGGAATATCCTGTATTCACAGGTTCTGGGACTAGGATATGGACCGCTTTGGGGAAACATATTCTGTACCCCACACTGGCCGATAGAATGAAGTTCCATTTGATAGAATAAAGCCCAAGACCCTTTTATGGTCATATTCTGAGCTACTTTATTATTCACTCCTATTCTCTCCTACTTCTTCTCTGGCATTTTATTTTATTTTATTTTATTTATAAGACTATTTGTTTATTTGACAGAGATCACAAGCAGGCAGAGAGGCAGGCAGAGAAAGGGGAGGGGGAAGCAGGCTCCCTGCTGAGCAGAGAGCCTGATGTGGGGCTTGGTCCCAGGACTCTGGGATCATGACCCGAGCTGAAGGCAGAGGCTTAACCCACTGAGCCACCCAGGCGCCCCTTCTCTGGCATTTTAGATCAAAGCCATGCCACAGTAAGTGTGGTTCTCTGAAGCCATCTTGCTCTTTTAAAATTTACTAATTCTTTTGCTTCCTTCTGCCTGAAATGCATTTTCATTTTTTTTTCTACTAGACTAATTCCTACTCATCCATGTTGTATTTTAATTACACACCACTTTAAACATATGGAAGGATACAGAAAATAACAGAACAGACCCCTATACTCCAACCCCCAAGATTAAACAGATGTTAACATTGTGCTGTGTTTGTTTCAAGTTTTTTTTTCTGTGTTTTAGAGAAATGAAACATTAAAGCCATCTCTAAAGCCACCTTATCTCCTAAGCCACCTCATCTCCTGTACTCACCCACCTCCCCAGATGGACGTCTGAATTGGTATTTATCATTCATAAACTGTAAATATTATAGTTTTGACTGCTATCAGCATAAAATATAAATTAATGCATGTGTTAGTTTACAGTTTAATTTTCTTCACTTAACATTAGATTGTTTTCAGATCTTAAGCATGTTGACACACACTGACTTTCTAATTTAACTCCTTTGGAATATTCCATGGCATAAATAAAACACAATTCATTCACCCAAAATCTATTTAGAATTCATTTTAGAAATTAGAAATTTCTACTTTTTTTGCTGTTATAAAGGGGGCTGTCCTGAACACTAATGTGAAAATCTCCCTTGACTGATACGCACTTCCCCAGTGTAGATACATAGAAGTGGGGTTTTCTCCTGTATTTAATACTGCCAAACTGTTTTCTAACATGGTTGGACTGATTAATACCCTTGCATCCTACCAATATTTGGTATCATATGATTACAAAAAAATTAACCTAATTATTGTGAAAAAACATGCTTTGTTATTTATTGATCATAATGGGCTCTCAGTGAGACTAAAAATATTTTCATATATCTATTTGGCACTCAGTTTTCTTGATCTGTAAATTAAAATCAATGTGAACAGTTTTTCTTTTTGTGTTGTTTATGTATGTCTGAGCCTTGTTTAAAAAATCCTCCAAACTTGGGGCAACTGGGTGGCTCAGTCAGTTAAGTATCTGACTCTTGATTTCAGCTCTGGTCATGATCTCAGAGTCGTGAGCTCGAGCCTCATGTTGGGCTCCACACTGAATGTGGAGCCGGCTTAAGATTCTCTTTCTCTCCTTCTGCCCCGCTGTCACCTCAAAAAGGAAAAAAAAAAAAGAAAGAAAAGAAGAAATCCTTCAAACTTGAAGTCATAAAGTTAGTCCGATTTTTTTCTTCTAAATATTATAGATTAATTATTCAAATACTTTACTTAAAATATGTGGAATTCATATTTAATATGAAACAAGAATCCAAATAGTTAAAATAATACAATTATATATGTTTGCCTGTTCCTGGGCTCCCTAGTCTTATGCATTGTCTATGTGTGGTTTTTTTTTTTCCTGTGCTAATACTACAATATGTTATCTATGTGGTATTTTCATTTTGCCCTGATAACAGAATAACTCTCTCTCTCTTCTTCATCTCCTTCCCCTCCTTTTTCATTGTCCTTCATTTTTAAAAACTGACCTTTATTTTTAGAGCAGTTTTAGATGAGCATCAAAATTGAGTTGAAAGTTTAGACAATTCCCATATACCCCCTACCACTCCTCCCACAGTCTCCCTCACTGTCTGCAGTGAGTGATACATTTGTTGCAATTGGAGAAGCTACATTGACACATTAGTATCAACCCAAATGATAATATGCACTTAGTAATCTGCATAACACTGTTTTCTTTTCATGGTTTGATAAATCGTTTCTTTTTACTGCTGCATAAAATTTCATTGTCTGGATTATACCAGTTTATTTATTTATTCACTGTTGAAAGGAAATTTTGGTTGCTTCCAAGTTTGGCAATAATGAATAAAGTTGCCATAATCATCCAAGTGGAAAATTCTTTTATGGACATAAGTTCCCCACTCAATTTGAAGTGAAATTGCTGAATGAGACAGTAGAATCTGTTTAGTTACCTAATAATATGTGATGCTGAGTCTCTTTTCAATTTACTTTGTTTTATTCCTTCTTAGAATTGTCTGTGCAACTCTTGGCCTTTTATGTAATAATGGTGATGATGGTGATGGTGATGGTGAGGATGATTTTAGAGAGCTGGGGGCAGGAGGCAAAGGGGAAGGAAGAGATAATCCTAAGCAGACTTCCTCCAAGAGTGGAGCCTGACCTAGGGTTCAATCTCACATCCCTGAGATGATGACCTGAGATAAGATTAAGAGTGGTACACTCAACCGAGAGTGCCCCAGGTGCTCCATGACATTTTTTTAACATGACATTTTGAATCTTCTAATTTACCTCTTTTTTAAAAATTTCCATAAAATATATTTCTTTTTTGTATATGTCTATTCTTTTTTTTTCTAGCATCCCTTCTTTCTTATGCATTTGATTCTTTTTTCTTATATTCTTAATTATATTTTTTAAACGTAACTCTTTTAGGTTTTTTGTTTTTGTTTTTGTTTTTTATTTTTTTCAGATTGTCTATTATCTAAAGAACGTAGATTCCCTATCCTTACGTTGTTTGTAGCCCTGAATTTTCCTCATGATGGATTGCTATTTATGGGAGTTTCTCTACCTCATGGCTTTGTAATATGTGTGCCCCAAACTAAGGATGTCTTCTTTGAGAATGACTTTGCTAATTTCTAACTGTTATTCTTTGAGAGTTCTTGAAACATGCAGGTAGTATAACTCCGAATACTATAACCATAAGATGATAGGAACCCAAATTTATATATTACCATGTAAGATTTATTTTTCCCCATCTGGGCTTCAATCAATACCAACTAGTCCGTGTTTTTTTGTTTTTGTTTTGTTTGTTTTTGTTTTTCATTACTTGTGAGCTAGTTTTTTGGGGGGAGGGTTATTATTTCTAGAAACATATTAACATTTAAGAGCCAAGATTTATTTGAACTTTCTCCAACTCACCATCTCATGTGCTTTCAGTGTTTTAACTTCTGTCCATTCATTGTTATTAAAATCTACACCCTTAGATTGCTGGAATTTACCTATATCAGTAACTAAACACACACATACAGGCACACATCTGGGACAACCACAATAGCAACCCACACACTAACCACTCTGTTTTTCAGTCTAAGAACTTGTGCTTTCCTGGATTTCCCTTTCTGAAGCCTGCTTGTCACTCTCAGCCAGTATCTTGTGCTAAATGCACAACAACTTCAGTCTCTATATTTAATCATATTGCCAGACTGAGCAGGGATCTCATTTATAGCTATGATGTCTTCAAACATTTTATTTTTGAGCCTATCTTTATTTTTAAAGATATTTATAACCAATTGGCACAAACCCTTACCTAGGCATCATATTGAATCATGAAAACTGGTTCGTTTTAGATAATGTAAGGCACAGTTCTATCGAATTATCCATATGATGTGATTGGGAGTCTGTCTGTTTCTCTGCTGTCCTGGCCCTCCTTTCCTTTCAACTGAAGTCTTTTAACATGGCTTTTCCATATCACATTTTCATAGGCAACTCTACACATCTACTTTCTTTATACATAATGATCATTTATTTATTTATTTATTTGCCACTAAAACAAAATCATGTGACTCTTACCTTCTGTTCTTGGAGATTGTTCCATGTTAGGTTCTGATGACTAACTGCACATTCTTTTTTTTTTTTTTTAAGATTTTATTTATTTATTTGACAGAGAGAGAGAAAGAGAGAGAGATCACAAGTAGGCAGAGAGAGAGGGGGAAGCAGACTCCCAGCTGAGCAGAAAGCCTGATGCAGGGCTTGATCCCAGGACCCTGAGACCATGACCTGAGCCGAAGGCAGAGGCTTAACCCACTGAGCCACCCAGGCGCCCCCCCCCCTTTTTTTTTAAGATTTTATTTATTTGACAGAGAGAGACACAGTGAGAGAGGGAACACAAGCAGGGGGAGTGGGAGAGAGAGAAGCAGGCTTCCCGCTGAGCAAGGTGCCCGATGCAGGGCTCGATACCAGCACTCCGGGACCAAGACCTGAACCAAAGGCAGAAACTTAATGACTGAGCCACCCAGGCACCCCTAAATGCACATTCTTGAGCAAATTTTTGGATGAGGTGACAGAGCTAAAGATTGGCTGGGCCAGGGTTATGTGCTCCCCTTGGGTGGGGGAGAGACAGTCCATTCCACCTGAGTAAATAAAACAGGAACTGAACATCTTATTTGACTTTCATCAAGAAAGTCATATTTGTTACAATAAGAGGATAAGAAGGGGAACAGGTGCAATTCTTATCCACCAGAGATTCTCTGACTTCTATAGATGGACAGTGGCTCTCCGTGCCCCCACAGCAGTTGGCATGGCTGCAGGCTCTGGAATCCCAATCCCATGGCCTCACTGAGTTGTTGGGTTGTTGCTTCTCCTCTTCAATAATCCCCTCAAGATCAGCAAGTGGTTTTGTTCCATGATGGAAGTCCCAGTCCCAAACATCTTGTAATACCATCAGAAATGGTTATGGTAGAAAGGGAGAAAAGCAGAAAAGAGGAAAGGATGAATTAGGGAGAATAAAAACCTATGCCAGGAAAGGTTAAAATATTTTCTAACATCACAACAAATTAATGTGAGCCTACAGAAGAACCCAATTTCCACAAACCAAGTCAACTGAACAATTTTATTCCATGGATATCCCTGACAACATAAAATATGTTACGATGTTAGTGACTAAAAAAGAAAACAAAACAAAACAAAAAACTAATGAAACCAAAAAAGGAAAAAAAAATTACTTTCTTTTTTTTTTGGAATAGTTAATGGAGAGCATTCATTTCACATGTGTTTGGTTTTAGAACTTCCCCTTTTATCATTTGGTTTTAAATTCCATTTCTTTGCAATTCTCTGGTTTTTCATTTTCTTTTGTTTTGTTTACTTTTCTCCGGTTCAAGTTTATCTTCAGGTTCTTCTCTAAGTACCGACATGGGCGTGAATATCCTGGATCTCAGGTCTTCACATCATAATGTCAGGGTAAGAGTGAGTGTCTCCTGCAGGGACCTCCATGGAAGACAGAGTCACATTAACTTTCAGGGTCACGGATGACAGTCCCGCAGTGTTTGCTGACTGCATGGCGCTGCATAGACCAGCTCTTCTGGCTTATCAGATGGACCTTGATGATTGACTCCCTTCAATAAGGGCCACCCTGAGCTGTGGATTGGGTCAACCCCCAAAGAACCGCATGGTGCGAACTGTGAATGTTTTGCTTCTGAAATGAAACCTGGAGGGCTGTAAACATAAGGGAGAATTAATGACTGCTGGGCAGCGAAACCACCACCATGGAACCCGGTGCTCCCCTCGAACAGACTGAAATCTGTGTGCAAATGTTGACAGGGGCTTATTCAGGTCATACCCAATAGTTATTTGCATTTGCCACTAGATAATTGTTTGCTGCTACTGATATTAATTTTCTCTTGACAAATCAAAACTACATTCTTTGTTAGCCTTTTTCCTCTGAAAGTGCATTTTCCTTACAGACTTGGTAAGACCACCCATGTGGCCTTGGAATCCCATATGATGGACACTCTTACGTTTTAATCGCTAGATCTCATGACATAATTTATTTTGTATAACGGACTATCCAGTTATTATTAAAGCAATTACTAAAACTTATATCATATATCCTATTTTCTAAATCAGAATGTCCCCCTTGTAGATTCCCATTGGTGACTTCCTGCCATAAGGCACTTTTATGCTCTCAGATTGTCTTCGTTGGCCTTTCGACTAATGCAGTGATCTGTCCGAATTAGAAGAGGTCTGGCTCTGACTACTTAATACTCCATGCCTTCTCTGAAAAAAGGAAGTAATTAATAAATTTAAAAGTTCTTTCTTCTCCTTTGCTTGCTTCTGCTAGACCAGTGTAAACTATGACACTGTTTATGTCAACAAAGTGCAAAAGGATAATCCAGATGCTATTACCCAGACTTAATTGCAAAGAATTAATTTCTGTTTGATAGTTTTGAAAACTTGTCAATATACTACAGCCAGGAGATCCCCTGAGCTTAACCAGATGTGAGAGTCTGGCTGGCCCTGTCAGTCCCTGAGGGGGCCTTGGACAGGATTTTAAAATCTTTGACTTTCTGCTCACCCTCCAACAACAGAAGCAATAATCCAAAGTGCTTTACCTTTCTTGGATTTTGGCTCCTTTTTCTACAGATGTGCAACTTCTATTTTTAAATTCTCCTTTCTTCACTTTTTCTATCATAATCTTTCTCTCAGGGACCTTGGTGAAAGAAGGTAAATGACTTTCCTTTAATTCTTGAGGGAAAGTAAGATAGGAAGATACGATATCATCTTGGCAGGTCGAAGCAAGTCAGAAGCGTGTTTTAATACCTTACAGATGTATAAAACTTTGGCTTACAAATCTCTTTTGTGTGCATAAGCTAAAATCTCAGAAAGACCCTGTGGGATAGGAGGCACAGAAGGTTGAAATAACACATCCAATATCACATTCCCATGGTGCCATAGAGATGACCCGAAGAATCTAGTCTCAATGCCAATGTCCTTCTTATAAGTGTCTCTCTCCATGCCTTCACATTGGCTAGATCAAGTAGAATAGGGTGAAACATGTACATTTATTCACGTACTTTTACTTTTCACTTTTCTTTGATTTGCTCTCATATTTTCTGAGTCATTGAACATTGATATATTATATGATTTTTTTCTGTGAACTCATAGTTTGGCTTCACAATTGTAGTTTGAATTCCTTCATAACCCATAATTAGGCAATCCAATAATATTCCAAATACATACACTGAATCTGCTTGGCATAGGGCTGTGAGTTGCCAGTGTAGCAGAGAGTGGAATGGTGGTTACCAGTGAGAAAAATGGGGAGATATTGATCAAAGGGTAGACCCTTTCAGGTATGCAAGATAAATAGTTCCTAGAGATCCTATTTATAGCATGTTAACTATATTTAGCAATATTGTATTAACTGCTAGAAATTTACTTAGTAAATCTGAATTGTTTTCACTAAAAAAAAAGTGGTTGTGTAAGGTGATGGATGTCTTAACTTGATGGTGACAAACATTTCAAAATATACGCATATACCAAAACATCACATTGATTCAATATATGCACTTGTAAATTATATCTCAATAAAGCTGTAGAATGAGAGACTGAGGTTAGTGATTGTCCATGGGTCATGCCCAGAAAAAGCCATTTTAAGGTAAAATGAAACAATCGAGTTAGTGACTCTGTGAACATCTGAGATCCTGGAATTAGAACAGATAGAGAGAGCCAGTGATATTTTCTATCTTTATTTCTAAAATTTTAAGTATTCAACGTAAAGCCAGAGCTGATAGGGAGAGACTAACATGGACATTGGAATATAGCAGGAGTCAGTGGGTCCCTGTGTATCAGTAATCCATTCTCAATGACAAAACCCTTTACAAATTGCAAGGGCTCAGACAGGATGGACTTTCTGGTGTCCCAGATGAGGATGGTCCTAAACATGGGCTCCCAGAATTCCCACTAGTCCTATCACTCAACAAAGCATAGACTCCAGAGAGACACTCACTCGTGGGTATTGAAGGGATCATATGGCTTTAGGCCATGAGCATCTAAGACCTCCCTGACATTGATCCAGCACAGAGAAGAGATGGGTGGTATTCTAGAACATGCATGACTGTGGTGAAATTAGGCCATCTCCTTACCTAACCCTTTCACAATACTGCTTGGCAGAGAGATGCTGGTCCATGTGATGATATACAGCTTCAACTTTTGCTGAATGACATTTAGTACCTTCATGCTCCAACTAGAAAAAGCAGAGATGGGATATCACAGGAAGTGTGTATAGATCGATGACTCAGGTTAAACATGGCCGAATGAACATCTAAGTTTATCTCTCTTCCCTCCAGAAACCAAGTTAAAATGTCATTGCTGTACAAGAGGTGAGCAGTGATGA
Source organism: Mellivora capensis (assembly GCA_004024625.1). Classification (NCBI taxonomy): domain Eukaryota; kingdom Metazoa; phylum Chordata; class Mammalia; order Carnivora; family Mustelidae; genus Mellivora; species Mellivora capensis. The sequence continues at coordinate 59,076 of PISX010009954.1, read as the reverse complement.
CTGTCTGCATCCCTTATCACTTACTCCTTTCCACAATGGGGAATAATAAATCAAATACGTATTTCCCATACTCTTGTGTTGGTAGATTTGGGTGCATGATCCAGTCTGGCTTCCAGAGAGTTAGAGTAAACTGCACCTGCAGAGTACATTCTAGGAAATATTTCCCTCTTTGAGAAATGATAGATGTTGTTCTAACCTGAAAAGAAGAATAAAGAAGGTATGCATTTTTATAGTCAAATCATTAATATCTGGATATCTATCAATACATTCATCATTCTTCTGTATACAGGTTCAGTTTCCAGATGAATTTCTCTTGGAACAGCTATGGTTTCCCAATCACACCTTTTATACAAATATTTTATGAGAGTTTCATTTTTGTCATTATAAGGTAGGCTTCTTGTAGTTATCACAAATGTACTTGGAACAATTTCTATAATGTCACAGGGTATGGGTTAAGAGACCAGCTTCACTAGAAAACCTTATAAGACAAAGGTTAGCAAGAGAAGAGAAGGCATAAATCCCCCCCATGCCGTCTTTCATTTTATCCGTAGAGGCCAGGCCATAGCATGCTGCTGGATATATGTGACTCCTTGTTGCTCTCCATAATTACCAGGAGAGCAAGAGAGCAACCTGCCAGTCAAAATAGGAGAAGACCACTTGGCCGCTTGGCATTCTGGGTTTGCATAGCAGCTGTTCACATGGATTTCCTCAGAACACAGGCTTCCAAAACCTGGGAAACATGGAGCTTATAGGAGCATCCCCTCAGCAGAGAATTGCAACCACTATCTTATAGTGAGTTGGCTTTATGTGCTGGTTCTCGTGTTGGGAGAATGAGGAAACCCCAGTTCTTGTTGGTTCATGGTCCAGGTAAATCAGAGCAATTTTTAGACAATCCTGGCTCTCTCACCATGATCTAGCATGGTCTACATCAGTGTACAAGTCTAGGATATAAAAATAATATATTTCATTCAGCACTCAGGATTTAACTGTTCTAAGAATAAATGTTTTCACTATTTATTTATTTACTAGATTCTTTGGGGCAATCAATAGAAATTGGACAATAATCCAATGTTAGCTCAACAACAATTTTGCTCAGATTTAGTTACAGTCTTATTCCCTTGGAGTAAAAATGACATTCTGTGTTTTCCACCCATGGATATAAATTAATCCAGAAGGATTCCAGGATCATTGAGAAAGCACAATGCTATGCACATAATCTAACATAAATCAAGGTTTGATTGGACATTATGGCAGTATTAGCTCGAAGAGAGTGATGTTGATACTCCAAAAATATACCCTTAATTGTAGAGAGATGATTTTTATGTAATACAGTTGGAAAACATGCCCAGGGAAATGCAAAAGTGAGATCAGATGGCCTTGGTAATATTATGAATATGTTAAATACCCAATTTAATGTATCCAAATTAGTGAAATGTCTATAGTTTATGAGAAGAATGAATTTTTACAGGTCTTCATTTACATTTACAAATTCTGCTAGTTCTTGTCCTTTCCTATTTGAATATAATACTGGCATATGCCAAATGCCTTCATAAGTTTTCATTTTGGCATTACATGTACTCTTTTTGTATTTTATGTATTTAATTTATCCACTCATCTACAGGAAAACAATACATATAATTTTATAACTACATAAGTACACTCATGTTTCCTATAACCATCATGAGCACTCAAAAGTTCAGTAATATATTTTCTATGATAATGTAACAACTCAGAGCCTAAATCATAATTTATCTTATATGAAATTGCAATGATTCTTTTTATCTATGCACAGTTTTCCTGAAGGAATGCTTCTGTGCATTACACAAAGCACTTCATTTACTTTAAATTCTCTTACAAATCATTTGGACAAATAGACTTGCATTCTCTGTGTCTATTTTGGAAAGTAATAAATTTTCAGTTAGGAAGAAAATAATCTCAAAGGTGCTTAGATTTCAGACTATAGTGTGTGTGGGTGTCTTGTGTATGTGCATGTGTATCTTAATGACTAAATTTCCCTGATCAACTAATAGATAAGCAGCATTATTATGGATCCAGAGACACAAGAAATCTTAGTTTCATTTAGTTCAAATAAAATCTTCTGCAGAAAGTGAAGGGCAAATTATGGAAGAACATGTTGCAAATGAGTGACACACTTACAAATGTCATTCAGACATTTTTTAAATCATCCACTTACAAGCCAGTCTACACCAAAAAGTAGTATTAGTGCTTTATGTCAGCTGCTGCCTCAACTTGGTCACGACTCATTCTACTTTTTCTTTTTTTAAGATTTACTTATTTATTTGAGAGAGAGGCAGAGTGAGCAGGAAGAGGGGCAGAGAGAGAGGGAGAGAAATCCCAAAGCAGAGTCCATGCTGAGCATAGAGTCCAAAGCAGGGATCAGTTTCAGACCCGGAGATCATGACCTGAGCCAAAATCAAGAGTCAGATGCTCAACCAACTGAGCCCACCCAGGCACCCCCTACTTTTTTTTGAATAAAGAACAAACTTGTGAAGGTTGGAGGAGGCAGACTCTCATTTATTTCCTACAAAACCTAACAGAGTGGGAACCATGAGAAAGAAAAACAGGTAGGCTACTGTGCTTGTTTTATGAAGAAATATACAGAAATAAGTAAAATGACATTTTTTGTAGAGCTAGAAAGACAAGATAAATAGATGGACAGATAGATACAGATAGGATCGCTGAGATGTGTACATAGGATCCCCAGCAATGTTACAGGTTTACTGTTTATTAAATTAGTTTGACTTAGAATGATGATTAGAATTATTTTTATATTCAAATCACATCATACAACATATATTTTGTGAGTTATTTCAATAATGTAATGCTCTTATTCTTTTTTATAGAATTTTATATAATTCTATAAAATTTAATGTATATAATGTATATAATTAATGTATTTAATGTAAGTAATTTAATGTATATAATGAGAAAATTTATGAGTAAATTTAATGTAAGCATTTAATGTATATAATGAATTGCTGTGAATTTCTTATTTCTACTAATTTAAAAAATGTGTTGGTACATTAATAACGCTACTAATCATATACAAATCACATGTTTATCGGAATAAACATAATACGCTATTCTATTTTAATTCAGACATAAATTTTTAAATCATGATTTATTTGGGTTAAAGTTTTTAAAAACAAAAGTAGAAATTACTTTGCTTTTTTTAAAATGCATTTTTTAAAATAATGTCTCTCTGCCTGTATTGTGTTCATCTCTTTTGTTAGAATTTGATCTTTATGAAGCACCTATCTAAATACCATAGTTCATTTGAACAGTATAGAAAGCTCTCTCCATACACACACTGATGAATCTTCTGTACTTCCCAAATACCGCTGATGATGAATTTGCACCAACCTTGGACTCACAGAGGCTATGTCACATTTAAATATCCCCAAGAGTTTGTTTTTCCATTTTCTCCCGCAATGATTCCTGCTGAAAGGACTTAAGTATCACCCAATTTTGGATGGCAGTCAACTAAATTTTCTCTTTATTAACTTGGAGTGATTCAGGCTTTCTGATCTCAGCCTGAACATCTCTGTTCCAGCCTTGATATTTACATCCTGTAAGTACTTGTAAACAATTACCATATCCCCTACTTAGTTGTCTGTTAGCCAAGCTAAACAGATTGAGCTCTTTTAATCTTTTCTCATAAATCAATCTCTCCATTCCCTTAATTACTCCTGATGTTCAGTTTTGAACTAACTCCAATATGCTCATCATATTTCTAATACTCAGTTTCCCAGAACCGAAGTAGTTTTTTAATGGCCTCATGTTAAAATTGTGCTTATTCAGTTGAAATAACTGCAGCAAAAGATGTTTTCCACAGTGCTCGGTTCTCTGTGGCTACAGAGGATGGAAACATCCCCATCAGGACACTCATCCCAGAATGTATTCCTTTTGCACTCTCAATGGCCTTGTGCCAAAGCACGGGGCTAACATATGAGATGTGAAGGGTAATGGCTTTAAGATTGTCTGGGCTGAGTGTGAAGGCTGTTTCTCTTTAAAAAAGGGAGAGAGAGCGGGAGATACTGTTTCACAATGCAAATAGGAGAATGAGTTCATTTTTACACATTACCTTGGCAGACTTTCTCTGTAGATACTGTAGCCAAAACTAAAGTATCTCCTCACCAGATCAGTTTCAGATCAGTTTGTAAACCAAGGCTCTGCTATTGTTTTGTTGTTGTTGTTGTTGTTGTTGTTATTTAAGTAAATCCTGTCTTAGAAACTGGGGACTACGATTTAGTATTCACACTAAGATCTTCTGAGCTTACCACAAACACTTAGTGTCAACAAATGGAAGATGAAGAAGAAAATTTGAACTTGGCGGTGGGGTTGGAGCATGGTGGCCAGTGTATTGGGAGAAACCATGATCCACTTAGTCTTCTGGTGACCCTACGAGGGTGACGCTGACCCACACAAAGACCACAATGAGGTTACAGAGCAAAAAAGTCACTGGGCTGGAGTGGCATCTTGACGCCAAGTGTTTAAAACAGTCTCTAGAATTATCTTACAAGTGTAACCACTTCATAAAGTTTTTATTCTTTAAACACTGCCTTTAACAATGTTTAAAGAGGATTAGATATCTTTAAATAATTCAGTAGCCTAACTAGCCAAGCACATGATAAATGAAAAGTGGATTTGTGGCAACAATATACACAGAATTTCATAAAACATAGGAGTCATATAGATGTATCAGTAACCCTACTGATTTATTTCTAGAACTTTGAAAAGGCCATCTTTCTACCTCCTCTGACATGCTTCTTCAGTCTTCCTGTATCTTCTGCTGGAGGTTTACCGATTTTCAAGGTACTTTCAGAGATTTTTGATCATTTATTCAATATTCAATTAGCCAATATTACAGTAGGCATGTTAAATGTTAATTATTATTATTCTAAGAGTTTGATAGAACTCGGAATTCAAGCTGGAAAACAGGCATGTGTAATAGATGGTAATAATTGTTTCGCAGGGTTGAAGGTGGTAACACAGCGATGATGTTTTTCTCAACATAAGGTTTAAAGATTCATAGGACACCTATTTCCACGTTCAGTTTCTTTATCTGCCTCACTTCCTTGAGGTTTTAGTTTTGGTCCCACCAGAAGCGGACCTTGAGACAAGGATACAAAAGGAAGTGATTGATTTTAGAGGTGACCCCGTGAAACACTAGTAATGAAATTGGAAAGTGAGACAGGCAAGGAAAAAGAAGCCCAAAATGGGTTTCCTTGAAACAAAATTTCTATCAAAGCAGGTAACAGGAGTCTCTAATCCTCTCAGGGGATTCAGAAATTACTATAAAACAGAGTAACACATGTACTTTAGAGTTACCCCCCCACCCCGCAGCCACTGTATTCCCCACATTATGTGCCATACACCCTGTCATCTGTCCCTTAAAGTATTTAGTCTGTCACATTTGGAAACAGACAAAAACTTGTCACAGGAAGTTTAGTGACACAAGGGACAGTCTCTATTACAGTAGTTGTGCGCCATCATCTGTCTCCCCCAACGTCCACTCTAGAACCCCCATCTGCGTCCAGCAGTTCACCTAGTCTAGGTCCCTTATGGTTATTCCTTGGGAGGCTAAGAACATGCGCATATCAAGCTACCTGTTCCAAGTGCATGGGATCCACTTGTGATTCCCCCTCTTCACGGAGATCAGAAAGGTAGTCACCTGATCAGTAGATACATCCGAACTGGGGGGCGTGGATCCGGTCAAGTGTAGACAGGGCATCCCGTCGGTAGCTGCTCTTCTGATTCCCACTCTGTGGAATCTGTAGTTACTCACTGGCATCTGATGCTATCCATCTGGTGTCACCAGGGGCCACACCAGTGACTTAAACAGGAATGTGACAGGGATCCCCTGAGCCCTGTAACTCTTTGAAGGGCTGTAAGTCTCTGCTGTTGCCTTGAGGATGTGGTACTGATTCAGTTTTACTATCTTGGCCAGCAACCGAATCTCTAGTTTTAGGGACTTGATTTGGCTTTTCCATTCATTATGACTCTCGTTGGACTGAGAAATGGAAAACCCATGTGAATGAGGACTTTCCCAGATGCCAAGTGTATCCATTTTAATCAGCCCCGAGTGTTCAGGGTTACATCTCTCAGGGCGGGTTCTAGAGACTCCGCGGACAAGCTGATATGGATGTGGTACAACTCCATGGTCACCTGCTTCCACAGCTCCACTTTAACCAGGACTGTGACGGGATTGTCAGGGTCACCTCCCACCTGTGTCACTGCCTCTCAGCAGTGTACTGACTCTGGTAACAGCTGCAGGAGGAAATGGAGGCGCTCCACAGCGACACTTGGAGAGTGGCAGCTGCCTCCTCCTTCCACAGATAGGCTCTGAGTCTGAGAATTGTTTCAGCCCTGAAACTGGAGGAAGAGTCTGAATTTTTTTTTCCATTGCAGTGAGTGATATGAGCCTCCAGTCCATCTGTTCTTTATTATTTTGGGGTTTACAGATCAAGTAACATCCTATTTGTCCCTATTCCTTGCTTCTACTTTCCCTGTGAACTGTGAGCCATCACCACAGATCCCACTGGGCCTTGAATCATTGTCGCCGTTCTGGCTTTGAAGCTCATTTGATGATGACACCCACCTTGTCTGCAGTGATTAAGTGCAGTCCCTGGGCCGGCATCACTTGAGGAGGTGAGTTCCACAGTGGTGTCCCTCTACCTTCCACCCCAGCCCACAGAGGAGAGACACCACCACAACACTTCTCAATGGTGCCAGGACCCTCCTGTCTATACATTCCTTTTATTGCTTTAGTAAAGAAAGCAATTCCCTTCCAGGGAATATGCTCATCTAATAGTTCCATATTTTACCTCATAAATCTATTCTATAGCATACCTGCTGTAGACTGAATGCCTGTGTTACCTCTAAATTCATATGTTGAAACTCTAACCCCCAACATGATGGTATTAGGAGAAGGGGCCTTTGGGAGTACCTTAGGTTTTCATAAAATCATGAGGGTAGAGCCCTCCTGACTGGGATTAGTGATTTTATAAGTTGTGAGAGGACTGGCTTCGTCTTTTTACTCTCAGCTATGTGTGGATATAATATGTCAGCCATCTGTAGTGGGCAAGAAGGTTCTCAACATAATTTGAAATTGCTAGCACCCTGATCTCAGACTTTCCACCTTGAAAACTATAAGAAATAACTTCCTGTTTATAAACTACCCAGTCCAGGTATTTCTGTTACTGCAGCTCCAAAGGACTGAGATGCCACCTTTGAGACCCTTCCCATCGCTCCTGCAGCACTCTTCCCAGTTTGATCACCCGCTCTCTCTTTCTCAAGCTTCAAGGAGAAATCCTTGCTGCATATTAGGGTCAGCTCCTTAAAGAGAAGGTGTAGGAGAGAGCCCACAGATAGATGCACTTTCCTTTTTCAGCTTTTCTTTTCACTCCCTATCCATCTGGACTCTAAAAATCCATCATCGGCATGTTTTCCCAGGCCTTGGCTACATGTATTAAGTAAATCTGACATTCTTTTGCTGAGAAATCTTTCCTCTTGAGCTGTGATAATGTTTTCCTCTTGGGCCTGCTGAGAGTTCACGCTAGTCATTGGTCCTGAGGTAATAGGAAAGGTGGGGCATTTGCTGGGAATGGAAAACACTACCTCCTCAAGGCAGCTCACTCCCACCAGGCCTTAACAAGACCTCCTCCATCCCAGAGAAGCTCTTCTTCCCTCACAAATGGTGGTGGAGCACCACTCAATCAGAGAGTTGATGGGAACCTGGGGGTTCAAGGTCCCCAAGCACATGCACTCCGATGTGCCTGCTCCCAGTGTCCAGGCTAGGAGGACAGCTGGCCCAAGGAGTCAGCCTTCTCTTTCAACTCTGTTACTTTATGTTCACCTTGGAGCCCAGAGCTGTGTCTTCAGCACCATCTACCCTCTAGCTGGAGAACAGAAAGGTCTCTTTAAATGTTGCCAGGGAAATGTCTGGCTCTCACCTGGTGCTCTGAAGTGATAGCTCAGTAGACTGAGTCTGTAGGGTAGTTCCCTCAGTGTACTGATTGCACTTAACCGCAGCCAAAGTCTCCACGGCCCTTGGAAACGGGCATTGTCTTCAAGGTCTCCGATGCCCAAAATACCACACAACCCAGTCGGCCCCCTCTTAATGTGCCACAGCTGAGTGGTAAGTGGCTGTGCTTGTTGAGCACGCTGGTGTGATCACAGCCTCCTACCCACACCAGCGAAGGGGGCCATGTTGCCCTCCCTGGTGGGTAAGCATTCTAACTCTTAAATCTCATTCTGAAGATCCACGTCCTGGGGTTTTTTCTGGCATCAACTTTCTGAGATTAATTACCCCTACAGCAGAACCTCAGACAGAGATTTCAGTGCAGGGAATTTCTTTTGAAGGTAATTCCAAGAAATAAGCAGTTGGGGAGTGGGAAAGTGAGAGAGTTGTGGGATGGTGTGTGGGGGGGGTTTAATTTTTTATTATTTTTTATTTTTTTATTATCATGCACTTTGCAATTGGGGTAAACAGGAGCTTTGTCCCACTGGGGACCTCTTGGATGACAGAATACGCTGTACCCACAACTCAGAAATATCCCACTGGTAGGGTGAGGGGGTGAAGAGTACTTGTGGCTGTTCCTACTGGTCTTTTGTTAGGCCTCATGTTTGTTCCCTGGCCCTTCAGGCTTCAGGTCAGAGAACGTTCTCCAGCAAAGATGAGGTGCTGGCCTCAGGAAGCCAGGCCAAGCCGCACAGAGAAGTATGGAGAAAAGGATCTGGGCAGACACTGCCAGTGTTGACTACCTCTGGGTAAAGGACAACCTAAGAAGAAAAAGTGGCATTTTCTGAAATTATCACTTCAAAACCTTTGTCTTTGAGCATATTACCCTAAGACATATCTGTCCTTATCTTGTTGCTGTTAAGATCTTCTTCCAGATAGACTTTCATAAATAGTCATCAATGAGGCTCATATTTCATTTTCCTTGTCTGTTATGAAAAGAACTTTGAATTAGAAAATCTCTGCCATTTGTTGGGGAGGGTGAAATAAGGTATAAATATAATTTCAAAAATAATAAAATGACTTATTGGTAGATAGGAAGATGTTTGAAAAGGTTTATGAAGCCACGTGCACAAGAAAGTGAAAATTGGAGAAGACCCGTGATTTGCACAGACCAGTTTGTACCTGATGGGCTAGAACATACATACACACACTAACTCTCACACACACCCTCCCACAGATACACACATATATCTTCACATAATCCTTGCATGTGCGCGCGCGTGCGCACACACACACACACACAGGTGGAAATGTTTTTGCATATATGAATGTATATACAATGTTTTTCCAACAATTTATCATTGTTGGAAAATAATTACTTTAGTTGGTTGTAATGGTGGAGGAAATTGATATTATATAATGATATGCACACAATTTCCTCAGAAAGTGTTAAATATTTAGTCTAAAACTGAAAGCAACTCTGTTAAGATATATTCCTGAAAACATATTTTTTATATGTTGCTGCTGAAATAATTTCCTGTTTATAAACTACCCAGTCCATGGTATTTCTGTTTCTGCAGCTCCAAAGGACTGAGATGCCACCTCTGAGACCCTTCCCATCCCTCCTGCAGCACTCTTCCCAAACAGTTTGATCACCCACTCTCTCTTTCTCAAGCTTCAAGGAGAAATCCCTGTATATGTAAAATTAGATAGATTATTTGGGGGAAATGGTAAGAATATGTGTTTCTGAAAATTTCATATCTACCTATTTACTTCTACAAATCAAATGTAAATATATATGATCATTTATAAAGTGTGACTTCGAGCCCTGGAAACTTATCAGAAATAAAACATTCCAGGGGCGTCTGGGTGGCTCAGCGGGTTAAAGCCTCTGCTTTCGGCTCAGGTCATGATCCCAGGGTCCTGGGATCAAGCCCCACATCAGGCTCTCTGCTCTGCGGAGAGCCTGCTTCCTCCTCTCTCTCCCTGCCTGCCTCTCTGCCTACTTGTGATCTCGGTCTGTCAAATAAATAAATAAAATCTTTAAAAAAAAAAAAAAAAAAGAAAGAAAGCATTCCTTAGGACTTAGAGATCCTAGGGCTGTGTGTGGTTTAGGACGCAGACTATTACTAGAATGACTGGTCCTACTGTCCCAAAGACTTACATATTTACATTAGGTGCCTCTATTTCCCATCTCCAAAACTGTTCCCCTGGTTACTCCTGTAAACAACATTGGGGTGCCCACGTAGGATGGTTACTAATAAGTCAATATTCACTTATAATAGCTTGAAATCATTGGTGATGGGTTTAGATTTTAAAAGGGCTCAATCAGATATGAAAAGTCATTAGGAGGGTCAAAATATAATATATGCTCATTTAAATAAATACAGAAAAAGTATGGACAATTTAGCATGTGTTCATGATAAAACTTCTCAGAAAACTAGGAATGGTAAAAGTGATGAGAAACATCATCAAAACTGTTAAAAGACATTAAAAAAATAAATAAAACATCAAAACCTTGAGTTAGCATCATTTCTTCCAGGATGATGACATTACCAGGACATATTCTCCTGCCCCTTCTATTAAACAGTGTGCTATTTATATTCATTATAATAAGGCACTAAAAAGAAAAAAAGAGAGACATAAAGATTAAAAGCAAGATTATCATTTTGTTAATTAACATCTGACATAAATATGTATATAGAAAAATCTCAAGAAATCTGAAGGACAGAAAAAAGAAAAGAAAAAGACCTACCAGAACTATCAAGTTTCTTCAGCAATATAAGAGGATGTCAATTCCATATACAAAATTTGGTTATATTACCATGCTGATAATGAACTACAGTGAAATTAAACCATAAAATACTATGGGATAAATTTAACAAATTTATTAAAAGATCTGTATGCTAAAAACTATCAAATATTCCTGAGAGAAAATAAATGAAACTTAATTTAATGGGTAGACATAACATATTTGTGGATGGAAAAATGTTACAACATCAGTTATCCCTAAATTGATCAATATGTTCAACACAAATGAAATGAAAGCCTATATCTACCACACCAAAAATTATAGACAGTTTTGCTACAAAGTCAGACGAATCAATCAATGGACCAGAATGGAGAGTTAAGAAATATACCCATGCATTTTGGTCAAAGTTTTCTTTTTTTTTTCTTTTTCTTCCAGCTTTATTGAAATATAATTGACAGATATAATTGTAAGATATAGGTAGTGAAAGTGGGCAACACGATGATTTGATACATGTTTAGGTCATGAAAGAATTCCTCCCACCAAGTTTAAGTTAATACACACATCAGTTCACTTATTTACCTAGATTTTTGTTTGTCTGTTTTGGTGGTGGTGAAATGATTTTTAGCAAGTATGACAGTGAAGGGCAATGAAAAAAGGATTTTTTTCACCAAATATTGTTGGAACAGTTGAATAATTATATGAAGAAAGGAAGCCTAATCCACCCTGCCCCCATACTCAATTTATTTTGAGGTAGATCATTGAGATAAAGTCAAAAGCTGAAACGATGAAGTGTCTAAATGTAAAAAAAAAAAAAGAATGTCTTCATAAAGTAGAGTTAGCAAAGGACACACCTAGAACTAACTATAAAGGAGAGTAAAAATCAGTTGTATTTCATCATACCAGATAATTACGCTCATCAAAGATGATTGATGAGAAACTGAATAGGTAAACCAGAAACATTAATAAATTTTTATATTTTGCATTTTCCCAAGAGATAGGAAAATATGTGAAGTTATCCAGTCCAATCAGTGAAAAAACTAATAGGGGCACCTGGTGGCCCAGTGGGTTAAAGCCTCTGCCTTAGGCTCAGGTCATGATCCCAGGGTCCTGGGATCCAGCCCCACATTGGGCTCTCTGCTCAGCGGGGAGCCTGCTTCCTCCTCTCTCTCTGCCTGCCTCTCTGCCTACTTGTGATCTCTGTCTGTCAAACAAATAAATAAAATCTGTAAAAAAAAAAAAGAAAAAACTAATAATACAAAACAACAAAATACAATAAGAACAAACTGTTATTCAATCATACCAAGAAATACACATATAAAAATTAAACATTATTTTCTTTACTGTTTTAAAAATATAGCACAATTTAATATATCTCTTTGAAGTAATGACAAAAAATGAAACATTAGACAATCTATTACTATAATCATTACATTTAAGGAAAGCTTTTTTAACCATGCTTGACCCAGAGTAAGTGCTTCATAAATATTTGTTGATTATACTGAAAATAAAGATTAAATGTATTACCCCTCATGTAAGTCCTCTGAGAATGGAATAAAACTGATATAATTTCATAACAGTTAACTACCAGGAACAAATAGTAAATAGTTTACTTTAGATGGCCTTCCCTTTAAAATTTGATATATAAAAAAACAGAATGTTCACTACTGCCACTGTTGGTCTTCATTTTACCAGAAATATTTTAATATTTAAAGTCAGAGAAAATAAGAAAATATATAAGTATTGTATAACAATTATAAGGCATAGAGACTAATTTTAAATTCCCTAAATCCAATATTCCTAGAAGAAAAATTGAAATAAAAATATTACTTTGTTCAAGACTACCATATAAACCACTTATTCCTTCCAACTACAACCGAATAGGAAATGAAATAAACAAAGCACTGATTTGCAACAGCAAGAAAAATATAAAGAAACTGGGAATAACCCTAACAAGAAAGTTTCAAGGACAATATTGCCAAAATCAATTAAATATTAGTAATGGAATTTAAGAAAGATCTTATAACATCAGACGCTATACTGTATTAATTAATGGCAAAACAAAATATGGTAGAGCTGAAGATTCTCCTTAAGTCAAACTATTAATTCAATTTAAAAAAACCCTAAAAACTGGCTTTTTCCCATAAACTTGTGAGGCTGATTTTATATAATAGTAGTGTGCAAACAAAGGATGAGTTTTAAAAATAACAGTTTGTAGGCAATATCAATATATGCCACAATGTAAGTCATTAAAGAAGTATTTTTTGTACTAATAGGTTAATGGGAAATAATATAGATTCTTTGGAAGACTCACAAAAATACTGGATTTTTTATTTGCTAATATTCCATTTTCAGATCAAATTAGTCAGTGGTTGCTAGAGCCATCAGTCATCCACATACATTGGATTTACTAAGAAAAAACAGTAATTGACTTTTAAAGAATATTTTTAATATACTCCATACATTTAAAAATATTTGTTTGATAGTGATTTTTCTTTAATTTTATTTAGCTAAAATTCTCTCATTTTTTCCTTAGTTTTGAGCACAGATTCCTCTCTCACACCGAATTTTCTTCAATTCTCTACTTATTTCAGGATTTTTCATTTAAAATAATTGTTAAATTGTTCTGCCTGTACCAGGCTCCTATCTCAGCACCCACCTATTTTCTACAAACATGGAGTTTGGTTGCTTTTTTTTCTTTTTAATTCTACTACTATTCTATCTAAATATCTTAATTGCTTAGAAAGTATCTATCCTTGTTGGATGCAGTATTGTCTGTGTTTTGCTGCATGGATTTTAACATAATTTTTTTCTTAGTATTACCAAAGACAGTGATGTATTGTTTTGTTCCATTTGGCTTTCCATTTGAAGCTTTAGTTTATCTCCTGTGAAATTTTTAAGGCCTCTTCTTAGCTGATCTTTGTGAATTAAAATAAATAAATAAATAAAAAGCTTTCTTTTATTTTAAAAAATTGACATTTTTACTTAGAATGGCAACTGAGTCTAGGATAAACGCATGCTTTCTCACCTTCTTACTATCCATTCATTCTATCTCACTGTCAATTAAAACTGTAATTATTAACTTTTAGGAAGGTTTCGTTGTTGTTTTGCTTTTTAAATGTCATTTTCTCCTACAAGGTTTTTTCATTTTGTGAATAAAGGACATGATCAATGTAAGATTTGCCCATATGTATCAGACTAATTAAGACCAATCTTGTAAAATAGCAATAACATTCATTATCTTGTTGAAAATACCTTAGTGTTGTTTAACATACAATGAAGAATTTGAAATTCAAAGATGCAGTGTATAAATGTGATCAAATTCACATCCATCTGAAAACATGTGTTTTCAAGTATGAATGATCAAGGGACATTCATCTAGGTTTGCCTGTGAGAAAACCTTTTTATTTCTTCCTATGATTACTTTTTCAATTTCTACCTAAGGTTTAAACCCTCCACTATGCCACCCTGGAATAGAATATTATTCAGACCGATTCCACAGGAATGGCATGTTGTTAATGTCACCGAAAGGACAATAAAAAATCCATTTATTACTGCAGAGTAAGACTTCATCTGAGATATTACCACCATAATGGGAATGATTTGAGTGTGAATGTGTGTGTATATATGTGTGCCTACATGGGTACATAGTTGGTGACTTACCTTAAAGAGAATTTGAAGAATTCCAAAGAATTTTCAGCATCAAGAAGATTAGTTATTGCATAAGTTATTGGATAAGTTTGGAACGTTCCAAGGTGATGACTATCAGCCTAGTAATCCCTAATAGAAAGAACACAAACTTTAGTGACTTACTTGCATGGAATCTAATTCCTATAGCACAGCACACCCATTGTCTGACTTTAGACATATGACCAAATCCCCTTGTGTCCCCAATTGCACATTTATGCAGTGTGGAAAATACTAGGGACAGCATGCTTCATGGCGTGATGAAGAAGGCTCTTGGTAAATGTTGTATCACTGCCCATCCTTCACCCTTAACAGAATAGGCAAGTGTTCATTGGTTGAATACTTAGTTTCACTCATTCTTTTTACTTTATATAAATACTCAGATTCTCCCTGAGTAAATTTGTCAGTGAATAAAAATAAAATGTCACTAAACTGACATTTTTTAGCCCTCTAAACATACAAAAACTACTATTAAACAATCTTATTTACAAAAACATTAATATTTATCTGTTGTAAATCAAGCTTGTAATGTGTCACTCTCAACTGTACCATATAAGGATAATGAAAGGCATTATGAACTCTCTTCCTACACTGAGAGGGAAAGATCATTTGTTTTGCTTGAGAGCTTAGATGATTTTGAGGATGTTGAAGTATAACCCAGTCTTTCTGATCTGAAGCCACCACAGCTGTGGAGCAAGCTAACCATAAACCTTGTTTTATCCACGAGTATTAGAACCTTAACATTAAGAGAGGCGAGAGAAAATTTGGAGAATAATGTAGCTCTGAATTTATACATAAAGGTCTGGAGTGGTAGATAAGTTAAATGATTTGCCAAGGACCACCACACAGCAGAACCAGGCAGAAACTCCTACACTTGAATACTTGAATTATGGCCAATTCTTTCTTTTTTTTTTCTTTCTTTTCTTTCTTTCTTTCTTTCTTTCTTTCTTTCTTTCTTTCTTTCTTTCTTTCTTTCTTTCTTTCTTTCTTTCTTTCATTCTTTCCCTCCTTTCCTCCCTCCCTTCCTCCCTCTCTCTCTCTCTTTCTTTCTTTCTTTTTCTTATTTCTTTATATATCTCTGTCTTTTTTTCTTCCTTTCTTTTCTTTCTGCTGTATCACATCAAATAGTTTCCGTCATTCTTTTTATGTTTTTCTGCTCTGTGCTTTGGGACATATATCAGTGCTAATGAATCCTCTCAGAGTACAGAAAAGATGAACTGTCTTAACTTTAATCTCTGGCTTAGCTATACCAGCGGAAATCATTATGAGCACTAGAATTCTCTCTCTTTCTCTATAAGATACATTTTATGTGATGTATTCTTTATACAAACACACAAAGTAAATGCTCAAGAAAAATGGACAGTTGCTCAATTTTGAAAGGAACTGCAAGTCATATCCTTATGTAATGACCAAATACTTCTCAAAGTTCCCCCAGATATTTCCATGTACTGGAAATTAGTTGTATTGACTATAGCTCATACGAAAAGTGCCATTGGCAAGAATTTGGAAATCTTTGTTATATAGGGAGTGTTTTAATATTTGTTGTAATGGTATTTACACACAGCGATGCTTTTGTAGAATATTACTAGCTTTAGGCTTTCTCTAAGACTGAACAAACTCAATTCCCAAACTCCCAAAGCAATTTTTAAGCAGAAAAGGAGAAGGTAGACCTGGAGCCAAATGTAGTAGTGATCCCATACTAGGTGGAAATCAGAATTGAATATGGTAGGGGTCAAACACAATTTAATAGTCGTGGCACAATATGCTGACTACTATTGCTTTGATCTGCTGGGGTGGAGGGCAAGCAAGACCACGGTAGCAGAAAAGAGGATTGTCATTGCAATGTTCTCCAGACTCAGAGGAAGAAAATAACATCACAGCAATCTTAATAATAAGGAGATACAATATTTATTAGTTGCTTACTACATGCCTGTTAATGAGATAAATGTTTTACATTTATATTTTATTTATTCTTTGGAGGAGGTCTATTAGTTAAAGCTGCTAATTGTTCTACTTTTGCCCAAGAAAATAATTAATGGGAAGATCTTGGACTAAAAGGTAATTATTTATAACTTCATAGTCATTAACTAATATGATATGGTGTCCTCCATATAAAGTCCTAGTAATCAGTTGCTGAACATGTAGATACAGGAGAAATAATTAAAAATATAAACAATAAAATCCATGAAGAAGTTATTATTAGCAACTGAGACTTGTCTACATTTGTAGTCTCAAAAGTTATATACTCTGTCACAACTGAACTATTTTCTTTTACCTTGGGGTGGATCTTAGGAAACTTATTAACACATTTGTTTTGTAGAAATACTCTGAGTATGAGGAAAAAGTTCAGCTTATTATTGTGTATTTATATAACTGAGCACGAGTGTTTAAAATAATTCTATCTAAAATTACTCTGTATTTTCTGATTTTGTTAATGCGGTTTTATTACATTTTTAAAAGCTTATAATGGTCAATTTGAAGCAATAGGAATTAAGTTGAGTATTTAACTTCTGGAAGTATATAATCTATTATGGACATGGATGCTGGTTCCACCGAGATTCTAGAAGTCTTTGTGGGACCTCAGTCACATTGCCCCTTTATATACACATTTAAAAGTTTTCACAAATTTGGCAGATTCATACAATTAGTTTCCCTCTAAATCTTGTAACCTTTCGTGTTTTATTGTGTGGTGCAGCACACACTCTTTTCACATAGAGGGCAGCTTTATCCCTCTGAATGGCAGATCCTCTGCAACTGGTACAGCCTTTCCCCAGACAGACAAAACTAACCACGGTCCAAAACATTATAATAACATTTGTCTCCGATGTTGATGAGGGCCAACACATATTAATTTGTCATTTGCTGCATATTTATCAACCAGATTGCAGACTATTTCCAGACTGAGGCAGTTAAAAGCCTTTATTAAAAATGATGCTTTTGAAATCTAATTTATATCAGCACGCATATATTTTTATTTAATATTTTGTTTATGTCTTGCAAGCTAACAATGTTTCAAAAGTGTCAAGCGGGAATGTTAGGCTTTACAAATCTTTTTTTTTTTTTTATTAATTTGTCTGGGTACAATGTTATTTTATATCCTCATTTTGCTTTTTTTTAAAGGAAAGTACCCGTGGTATTGGTACAGGGCTCTGGTTGTTACCATGACAATCATAATACAAGGAATTAAGCCCAAGACCTTTATAGTGGGATATTATCAGGCAAATAGGATGCACAGATGAATCAAGGTAAGCAGTCAAATAAATATTTGAACAGGGCTTTTTGTAACTACACAAGAGGGTAAGAGTAAAGTTTGTTTACCTATGTGGCTAGGCTGATATCCAGAATAATGTCATTTCCCAGGTACATGTGAGTTGTAAAACCTAGAGTAGATTTCATCTTTTCATGCACCTTAAAGTCTTTTTGCAGGAAAATAATTGTTGACACAAAAAATACATATATATATATATATATATATATATATATATATATATATATATATAAAGAAATCACATGTTAAAAATTCAGAGATGTATGTTTGGTTTTTTTTTTAACAAACTAAATTAAACCATTTTTACAGGTTTTCCAACCATGTAATCCAAGTACTTTTATTGTGACATGAATAACTTTTAACACTGGTTTTTGACTCCCTCAATATAAGTTTTTAGTACTCAATGCTATATTTTTAGTGTAATTTTTACTGAACGCTTCACGACTTTAAGGCACTGCTCCAGATTCTGTAAGGAATATAACGGTTTGAGATTCAGTCTTTTCCCATCATGAACTTAAAATAAAGTGAGGAAATAAGTCAAAAGTAAATAGGGAGACATAAACATTCTTAATTAGTGACACAAATAATGACCATTACAGGAATGCAGATGAATTTATCAAGCTAGAATCTGCTAGGTAAAAAAGGTGGGAAGAATAGAAAGGGTTTCCCTGTTCTTCCCAAGAATTGTGTTTGGTTCCTGATTCTGCTACTTATTATCATTTTCTCATTGACAGAGTTCTTGTGTTGTTGTTTTTTTTCCCCTCGAAGGTTTATTTATTTATTTAGAGAGCAGCTGTGTTAGTCGGCTAAGGTTGCCACAGCAAAGCATCACTGACTAGGTGGCTTCAACAGCAGGAACTTATTTTCCGACGGATCTGCTAACTAAACGTTCAAGATCTAGGTATCTGCAGGGTTGGTTTTTTTCTGAGCCTTCTCCCCTTGTCTTAGAGATGGCCATCTTCTCCTTCCTGTGCCTTTATAAGGTCTTTTCTTTGTGTGTGTCTGTGTCTAAATTTCCTCTTCTTCTAAGGACTCCAGTCATATTGGACTAGAGCTCCCCCTTCCCCCACTGTGACCTCATTTTAACGTAATTACCTCCCTGAAGAGCCCATGTGGTCACATTCTGATTTACTGAGGGTTAGGCCATCAATATATGGATTTTGAAGGACACAATTCAGCCCGTTACAGAAACAAATACTCATGTTTTGTGACTGTGATAATATTAAAAGATGGTATTATCTGTGAAAGTACATTGTAAGCTGGAAATGATTAACACAGGTTAAATGGTGCATTAGGCAGGATCCATACAACCAGCTGCTGTAACAAATAAATCTGAAGGGCTTAAGACAACAAACATGTACTACAAGCGCATGAAAGCCGAGTGCAGGTGTTTGCAGTCAGGAGACGGTGAATTGAAGACCCTCTCATTTTCTAGGGTCTTGATGCTCTTCATTGGAATCTGTGCTCCAGCTGGGAAAGGAGAGTGGGAAAGTCCTGGCAAACCAGTTTCTGGGGTTGGGCTAATACAGCTGTACCTTCTCCTTCCACCTACTTTCCATTGATGAGGACTGAGCAAACAGTCCTAACAAGATTCAGGGAAGCTTAGTAATGGAGTTTAACGGTGAACTGAGAAGGGTAGAACATAAATATTCCATGTGTTGGTGAAAAATCATAAAAATATTTTCATAGACACAAAAATTTGGTCAGTCCCTGCCACAAAAGTTACCAGTGTATATATATTAAATGGACTTTGAAACATAAAGAGGAATCCAGTAGATGAAATTGGGACAGGAATTGCATTTCAGTTCAAGAGACTGGTATGATCAATGAGTAGAAAACACACTTTTTAAATGGAAGAAATCCAACGTAGAGGTGAGAAGTCTGGTGCCGGGGGCCCCGAGTTTATATCCTGGCTTTACATCCTGAGTTTATATCTTGTCATATGTTAGTTGTGAAACAATTCTTGCTAAGTTATCTAAGCATTTCCTTCCACCATGATTTCTTCATAATAGCACCTTAGAGGTATTATTGTGTAAGACCTTATAGGTATTTTTTGTGAGAATTAAAATAGAAGATATGGGACACTTGGGTGGCTCAGTTGTTTAAGCATTGAGTCTTAATATCTGCTCAGGTCATGTTCTCGGGGTAAAAGGATTGAGCCCCATGTCAGGCTCCACGCAGAGTCTGCTTGAGAGTCTCTCTCTCCCTCTCCCTCTGAACTTCCCCTGACTCTCTCTCTAAATCTCTCTAATTAAAAAAAAAAAAAAAGAAAGAAACGAATATAAATAAATAAATAATAAAATAGAAAAATAGGAAAAAATAAAAATATGGGTCATGTACTCTACATATTGCCTGTTGCATTCTAAGCACCTAATTAAGATTCAATAATGGTAAGGATGTTAAATAGCATCAGTGGGCATAGATCGACCACCCGAACAATTGTATTATTTTTTTCATGTTTTCCTATTTCCTGATTCGGTCCAGCTTAATATATGTATAAACTAAGTGAGTTGTAACAAAGACTGTAACGTGAAGGTAGGATGGGTAGGTTGGGATGTCTTGTTAGCAATCCAAAAAAACTAGCAGGTTTGGCAATAGTCAGGTTTTCTGCTTTTGATAATTGTGGTAGTTTACAGCTCAGATGCGCTGGGGCAA
Organism: Mellivora capensis; assembly: GCA_004024625.1. NCBI lineage: Eukaryota > Metazoa > Chordata > Mammalia > Carnivora > Mustelidae > Mellivora > Mellivora capensis. The sequence goes on along the minus strand of PISX010009954.1, from coordinate 38,733 downwards.
TTTTCAGAGCAGGTGACGCAAAATGGTTTCCCAGGGCACGTGCTGCCATTCTGAGAGAAAACTGTCTTGGCCACACTTCCCTGCCTCTTCTCACTCGGAACACTCATAAAGATTGACTGGTCGAAACTCAGGGAGAGAGACTGGTTCTGTTAGCGCTAGGCTAATCTGGAAATCCAGTAGCCTCACTGACAAAAATTCAAGCTCCCGATCAGTCTCTTTGCCCAAGGAAATTTTGTAATTTCAGTATAACCACTTTTTGGGATTACAGATAATGTTGACCAAAAGACCTGGTAGAAAGTAACTTAGCATCAAAACCAGCACAGCAGAGTATCATTTGCCCAAGCACTTACCAGAGAAGCATTCAGGACTTCCACACCATTCAAAATCAAATGTCAACACTGTGAATGATATTCAGAAGGGGAGAGGCAGCCAGAGTGGCTCTAGAGCACAGCTGGTATGTGCTTCTCAAATCCCATGCCTTCAAGTATATTACTACTGCTGTTGCGTACCAGCTGGGTTATCTGGGTGTCACTTAACATTAGCATCTCAAACCAGATTGTTATAATTAGTTCTGAATCGTTTAGGGTCCAAACTTCAGAAAATCTGAATAAGTAAATCCTGGTATATCTAGAGGTCATATAATTTAATAAGACACCGATTATTACATATAAGCGTATTTGAAAACAGATCTACATAAATTTCTTAGAAGTCATATTGTCATATGCAATATTGTAATTTAGGTAATTTCTACTTATACAATTGAAAGCATCTAAAATGTTAACTAATTTTGATGACTTTTGAACGTCCTAAGTGAAACTATGAATTTTAAAATTATAATTCTTGGGTAATTCTTCCTGTGCTAACAATACTAGGGAACAGTCAAATCAATTAACCCACGTTGAAAAATTTAAAAGACCATAATAAAAATGTGTTTTGTTTCTCCTAGATAGAAAGTGTTAATTTTACTCACAATTAGATGTCAAGGAGGTATGTATACATTTAGTAATATTTACACTGAAAAATATCAAAAGGCAAAAAAATACTTCAAGCACATTGAACCACATCAAATGGAGGTTTTTTTTTTTTACATTGCATTCATCCATCATAACAGTCAAAACATATATTTTTTAAAGTCTATTTTTGTCTTGTGTTGTAGGAAATAGTGGAAAATATATTATGAAGTTGAAGCTTATTAAGCAAAAGCTAGTAAAATTGGCAGATGGATACTTTATCCTGAATGCTGAGATAGCTTCCTTTCTGGCTCAAGGGAAACTATTTTTTAGGCCAAATAAGTGTATGTGCTTCAAATTGATTCATTTAGGAAAATACTTATTAAGTGGCTAGTATATGCCTGACCTTCATCAAGGCATTAGGAATATAATAGTAAATTAAACTCCTTCGTGAAGCTTACTTACTAGTCCTGAGTGGAGATAATCACATATTTTCATGATACGTCAGGCCATGGTAAGGAAGCTTCCACCAAAACCTGTTATTTTCTTTCAAATGTACCAGGGATGTGGTTCCTTTTCATGGTTATTTCTCACCAATGCCAGGAGAGCAGAAGTTACGTGTGGTCGCTCCTTCTCAAGGCTTACATGGTGGTTCTCTCCTCTCTTCTCACCTCATCTGTGCTGCGTGAAGCCATGACAGCACATAAGGTGAATTTCAAATGAAATGAGCTTCTAAAGCTGTGTCCCCATGAAGAGAACGGCCATCCAGGGACCAGGAGGACACCCATTTTGAATTGATGTGTGAAAGCAAAATATACTTAAGCTTGAACCATTTCTTATTTAGTGGTCTGTTTGGCTTTTAAAAGATTTATATATTTGTTTGAGAGAGAGAGAGAGAGAGAGAGCAGGGAGAGGGCCAGAGGGAGAGGAGAGAAAGAGTCTTCAAGTAGACTCCCTGCTGAGTGTGGAGCCCAAGTGGAGTCTCAATCCCAGGACCCTGAGATCTTGACTTGAGCCAAAATCAAAAGTCAGAGGTTTAACTGACTGAGCCACCCAGATACCCCTGCGTGGTGTATTTTTAACTGAAGACTAACTTAGTAACTGTTACACGTGGGGAAATAAAAGAGCATAAAGAAAGAGGGGGTATCTAGATGGTTGGGGTGTGGAAGAATTTAAGATTGTCAGATGAGCCCTTGTCCTAAATGACTGTGATGAGTATAGAATGTGCCCTTAAGCTATCACCCTCCACTTATCTTGGGAAGTCACTTGCTCCCCCATCACCCCCAGAATTTCTCAGGCCAGTCTTCCCTCTCTCTCCTGGCTCAGCACCTTCTTATCGCCTCTGAAAGGTGTCTTTCTCATTGGTATACACTCATGCTATCACTTCACTCACCTTAGAATTCCATCTGTGCCTTCACCCTTTTCTTCCAGGTACCTCCTTGTTACTCTCCTTTTATTTATAACAGAAATTAGAAAGTGCTGTCCATATTCCTTCCCTGCCTTCCTGTCCTTCTAAGGAGGCTTTCTAAACAAAGTGCTGCCCACTGTGCTGAAACTGCCTATTTTAGGTTCACCAAAGATCATGTCTTGATTCTCACTCTGTGGGATCTGTCAAAGGCATTTGACATGTGTCTCCTTGAAACAGTTCTTTCATGTGGCTTTGAGGATGCCACACTCACCTGGCATTACTTCTGTTTTTCTTCCTATTCCTTCTCTTTTGTTGTGCTGTTTCTCCTTATCTCCTCTCCTTTTAATGTGGCATTGCCCAGTGTTTGGCCCTGGGGAGTCTCCTCTTCCCCATGTATCTCCCTCCCTTGCTTATATCACTCGTCAGTACTAGACATGCCATCTTGGGGCACCTGGGTGGCTTAGTCCTTAAAGATCTGTCTTCGAGTCAGGTCATGATCCCAGGGGCCTGAGATCGAGCCCCGCACTGGGCTCCCAGCTCAGCAGGAAGCCTGCTTCTCCCTCTCCCACTCCTTCTGCTTGTATTCTCTCTTTCGATGTCTCTCTCTCTCTGTTAAATAAATAAAATCTTTTAAAAAAAGAAATATCTCAGAAATCTGATAACATACATATATTTTAAAAAAATAGACATGCCATCTACATGCTGATCATTCCCCAACTGATATGGCCTACCCAGATCTTTCTCCTGAACTCCAGATTGGAATATCCTTGTCCACTAGGGAGTCTCTGAATTTCCACAGGTCTGCTCCTCCCATGTTCTCCTCTTCTTAGTTATATGCACTCACATTCTTAAAGGTGTTGATGTCAGCCCTGACTTTCCCATTTTATTATCCCCAGGCTTTTGTGCCAACTTGTCAGTAAATTCTGGCAGCTAAATACACAGAATTCAACCACGTTCTACCATCTTATCTCACCATCATTTATCACCGAAACGCTACAATACTTCAACAGCCTCCAATCCAGTCTCCTGGCTTCTGCTACTGCCCCTGCAATCTCTTCTCAAAAAAGCAGCCAGAGGGATTCAATTAAAATGCCATTCCCATGCTGAAATGTCTTAGTGCCTTCCCAATTCACTGAGAGTAAAATGAAAAATCTTGTGCCTACAAAGCCTGCATGATTGGGTGCCTCTTTCCCTTTCACATTCCTCTTTCCTTTATTATCTACATTGGCCACCATACAGTGGCTTCTTTGGTGAGCCTCTAATGTGAGAATCTCCAAGATTTATTTCTCTTGGAAACCAGGTGTGTCAAAATGGCGAGTGCCCTCATATTCTAAAGATTTTTATTCAGAAGTCATCTTCCCAATGAGGCCATTCTTGGTAACCTATCTAAGACTGTAACTCGCAACTCTGACAGTCCATGACCCTTCCTTTCCTGATGTATTTATTCTTTAGTATTATTATTAACATATGAAACCTTTGTGTACATACCGCAGGCACGCACACACACACACACACACACACACACACACATGTTTATTGCCTGTGCTTCTTTATAAAAGACCTGAGGGCAGGTCTTTTGCTTGTTTGATTTCACAGCTATATCCCCGGTACCCAGAATGTAGTACATAGAAGATGTACAGTGAACATTGATGGAGTGATCGTAATTGACTATAGTAGTTAGATGATGCTATAAATTTTACATATAGAGAGTGTGAATGCTTGGTTTGTATAAGAACAACAAAACCCTCAGCTATGTTTCCTTCCACACTGTTGTGCTACTACACACTGAAATACCTTTTTAAATGTAAAAAATGTATAGTTTCAGTCCACAGTGTTGAATTTAGTTTATCAGAATACCCCAAATATATAATAAACATTTTAAATTAACACTTGTATTTTCAGTAAACCATTTCCATCCAAAAAGTAGTAATGGTCATCAGTGCTAAAACGGGAAATTGCAAACTTAAAAGAAAATTTCACAAGATAAGTGATTGAAAGAGAGTATCCCTTTTCATAAGCTTTACTTCGAAACACAATTTAATCAAAATCGGCCCATATATGTCCTTACATAATTTTACGCCAATTTCTGCCCAATCCAATATCATACAGGATTTCAAATCATTCTAGGATGGAACAATTCACTTTTCCATTCATCAACTATGATTTCTGATTATAGTGCTCCTGCCTTTCTCCATTTCAATGACTCTTCATGGGAGAACCACAAAGTAACTTTCTGCAATAGTGAAATTGCCTTTCACAGTTACTTTTTTGTTTGTTTATTTTTGTTTTCCTGAAGTGGACACTAAACATTCTGTTACACATGGTATTTTCTTTACATGTATAGGAGATGAAAGCAGTCTCTTCGCTTTATGCATTGCTTTATTTTTATGCCTTAAAATGATAACCCATTATTAATCATGCTCCAAAGTAAATTAGTTGGTGTAAAATTGAAAAGTTAAAATACTACATCTGGGAAGGTATTGTGAAAAAATATTTGTAGGTTATTACATATTACTTGGTATTAGGTATAAATGCCAGACACTCAATGAGCTTCTATTTGTGCTTATTTCTTTTTGATGTAGAGGTCCAAAGAGATGAGAAAACCAATCTAAATGGATTTCACTCTAAAACTAAAATGAGTTGTGTCTGAAATTTTGTGGCTACACTTTTGAAGTAGCCTGAAATTTTGTAGTTTGAAATTTTAAAGCTACACCTCTCGGATTTCATCAAAAAGAAAGATGGGGGAAAGGTTAGAGCATTTTCACTCCCAGTGATGGTGGTAGTAGAGGGAGCAAGAAGCCTGTGTCCATGAGGGGCCGGGTTTTATTGCTCCATGGGCCCTGCAGCCATTTTCTAAAGGCTGAGGGAAGGTGTCCCTGAGCACAGGTGGCTACCAGCTCGCCCTCAGTAGCAGCCGAAGCATTTAGTCTGAAAAGGAGGCCAGGTGGACCTTAAGGAATTATAGAAGGAAACCGTGTAAAAGTTGAAATGAGAAAAACCTGGGGAATAAGCACAAAAGCATGTGTTCGCAAGGGCGAACGCTCCCAGGAATGCCACCTCAGCAGAAATCTGGTAACTAGGCCAGGCCGAGAACAGTCTTTCTAGTTTAAATGATTCTTGCAAAAATCTTCCCTATCTCTTCCTTAACCTTCAATTCTGCTGTATATTCAAATGTGCAGAGAAAAAAAAAATTAAGTATAAATTTGGGAAACAGACTCAAACTCAGCAAATTTCGTATTCCGTATTTATAGAGCTTTAGCTTACGAGTCCCTCATGTGGTAAATATATAATCCTCAAGCTGATGTTGACAGCCGACTGCAGTTTTTATTTTCCGTTCGATAATTCATCTTCAGTGTAGTTTAGATGATGCAGTGATGTAACAGCATTAGTGAAAAGTTTTGAAATAATATTTTAATGTTTCCTATTCAGATATTGTAAGAAACACTGGTTAAATGTTCTATTTTAACTCACTTAGATTTCTGAACATGATATTATATGTCAGTTGATGGCAAAAAACCTCACCACGCTTGACTCATGCTTAGAGTCTTGTGCTCATTAATCAAGAAGAGACTACTGACCCTCCCGTTGATGACCTCATCATTAGTGGGTATGCTTATTCTCAAGATGGAAAAAACAAAAGGTGCATCCTAATTATAGTTTTTTCGGTGAGGTTCTCTCCTTAAACCAACACACTGGGACCGACGGCCTGGGTTCTTAGCCCAGTGTTCCATTCGAGGAACAACGGTTAAAGGCAGGAACTCTGTAAAACACTTCATAAATGAATCATGTAATTAAATTATCACAACGATACTAAGAGGCCGATACTACCACTATCATTATTTTATAGAGAAACAGACCAATCCTAGGAAAGCTACCCAACTTGTTCATAACAGTATACCCAGTGAATGGCAGAGCCAGGATTCAAACCTGAATTGGAAAACGGGCACATAGTTAGCCATTGAGAAATGTTGGTTTCTTTCTACTTACATGGATTTTAAAATGCTATTTTAAATTTTTTTTAAAATAGCTTTTTTAAGGATTTTATTTATTTAAGAGAGAAATAGAGAGCATGAGTCAGGGGAATGGGCAGAGGAAAAGGGAGAAGCAGACGCCCTGGCGAGCAAGGAGCCCGACACAGGACTCAATCCCAGGACCCTGGGATCATGACCCAAGCTGAAGGCAGCCGCTTAACTGATTGAGGCGCCCAGGCGTCCCTGTTTTAGAATGTTTTTTAAAGCACTGTTCTTTTTTCTTCAAAGCTTCCTTAATGAAATAAATGTTACAGATACAGTTAGAGATCTATCTGTTGTCTGCCTGGACCTATTTCCCTCTTTCATTACAAAAGTTACATTATGTTAAATACGGTGCATTTCTTTCCAGGCTAATGTATTATTACTAGTATATAGATTTATGAGACTGTCCATAGAGCATTAACATGCATACTCCTCAACTTGTTTTTTTCACTTATGATTACATTCTTAGAGTTACTCAAGTTTTTCTGTATTTCATTGTATAAATCTATCTACATTTACCCATTGCCCTATAAATATAAAATTATATCGTTTCTGTGTTTTACTACAGCAGCAGATACTGTGTGAGCCTACTTGTCATTTTAGGGATACATACAAGTTGAATAAGCTCTAGAGTTCTGCTGAACAACAGAGTGCCTCTGTTTAGCAGTACTGTTCTGTGTACTTGGTTTGATAAGAGGGTAGATCACATATTGAGTGTTTTTACCACAGAAAAGGGGGAGGGGACAGGAGGGAACTTCTGAAGGGGATGGATATGTTTATTACCTTAATTCTAGAGATGGTTTCACATATATTTGCATATATCCAAGCCCATCAAATTAGATATATTAAATAAGTGGGTTTTTTGCATGTCAATTATACTACAATCAGGCTAATTAAAAGAAAAGACATGCGTGTTTTAGATACAAAGTATATGTAGTCTGTAAGGAAGTCTGATGTGTCATAGGGAATGTGAATCCGGTGTCTGTCACCTGACTGGTCTCTCAAGTGCTAAGAATAAAGGGCCACATGGGACTTCCCTTTCTTCACATCATCACCACCCTATATGCTATGCCAGTTGCCTTGCTAGCTTGTTTTTTATTATTATTATTACTATATAGGTTATGATATTGTGTATAATCAGTGATTTAATTTATACTTCCCTTATTACAATGAAAGTTGAGGCTCCTTCCTACTAGCTATTTAAGATTCATTTTCCATGAACTTATTCATTTATTTATTTGAGTTAAGATCTCAATGGCATCAAGAGGAAATGATGAGTAAATAGTTCAATATACGGGAAATGAGTTAAAGGGTGGGTTGAAACCAGAGAAATTAATGTGGGCATCATTAGCATAGAAATGGAACTTACTGCAATTTAGATAATGTCACACAAAGAATGAGTAGCAAGAGAAAGAGAAGGGGCCCAGGGACGATTTAGTCTTAGTACTTAAACATTTAGAAATCTCAGGAAAGAAGACATAGACTCCAGAGAGACTGGTGAGGGGTGGGGGGGTGGGGACTGGTAACATTAAGAATGAGGAGAGCAAGGTCTTCAAGAAGGCAAGAAAGTGATTTGAGGTTGAAGGAGAAATCCTGCTGAGAGGATGAGAAAACTGACAAGTAACGACTGACCCATTGGGGTGTGTATTTTAAAAGTCATGGATTGAGTGCAGGCAGTTGAATGAGTATAGACAATTTTCTTTTTAATCAGGCACAATTTATGCAGACCTCCCCATCTACTTTGTCTTACCTGTTTCTTGGGCTCTTGCCATCTTGGTCTTAGATAACACACATTTGCCATCACTAGTGGTCACAGTATCCTGGCCCGCTTACCAGAGGCTTCTACCAGGGTAAGTGTCATGTGGGGAAAAGTTTCCCTTCACTCCTAATGCAGAGGGAGCCAAAGCAATGCTGTCACCCCTGCCCTACCTGAGAGAGGCACCTAAGGGAGTGATCTGGGCCCTTGCCATTACTTAGGGACTGAGATGAAGTCCCACACCTCAGGGTATAATATCTGATTCACCCGTAACTTCCCAAAGGTCCAGGTGACACAATACAACATGTGGAATTAATGATCTGGTAACGGTCTTGCCCAGTGAGAAAGAGGAGATGTAAGAAACCCACCGATAAATTCCTCCTCCATTTTTCCACTAATGGATGGTTCCCAGATATGGTGTTTCTTTTTGGCCTGCTGGAGATACACTGTGTAACTGAGTCATCAGCGATGTCTCATTAAGCTGCTTGATAATGTATAATCTTCTATCTGTTTTCCCTTCTTCGCTTCATTTTCCCTCCGCATTCTTGCCCGAGATTGCACTTTTCATGAAAGATCAGTTCTTAAGCTTTGCCTCAGTTTCCATTCCCTAGCAGGTTTTGACATCTTTTGAAGAGAATACAGATGTGGGATTTGAGAAACAAAGCAGAGGATCATAGGGGAGAAGGGGGGGGAAATGAAGCAAGATGAAACCAGAGAGGGAGACAAACTGTAAGAGAATGTTAATCTCAGGAAACAAACTGGGGGTGGCTGGAGTAGAGGGGGTGGGAGGGGTGGGGTGGTGGGGTGACGGGCACTGAGAAGGGCATGTGCTGTGGTAAGTGCTGTGTATTGTGTAAGACTGATGAATCACAGACCTGTACCCCTGGGACAAATAATACATTATGTAAGAGATAAATAAATAAATAAGTTTTTAAAAAAGGAGAAAAACAAAACAAATCAAAAAAGAAATGAACATGTCAGTGCTGTTGGCATGGGACATGGGCTCAAGGTCTTCTGTTTTGCTTACTTGTATGTTGTGATTGTGAAGGATATTGAACCCTCTGTGTTAGCTCATGTAACGATCCAGAGGACGCAGGAGAAAAGTCATTTGCAGAAGCAACTTTCTTGAGCAGGTGTGAGAGCACGGGGGCCACACTGCACAAAAAGGGCATTTAGCTAGGACAGGAGCAGAGAGATTCGCCTACAGATGCTGAAGGGAAGTCAGGACTCATGAGAATACAACTGGGAGTGTTGGGAGAGCACTGTGGCGGCTCTTTCTTGATTTGGCCATAATCACATTTCAGAGTTTCAATCTTCGCAAATGAAATTATTTTTATGAGATTCCTTTTACTCATGTTAGATCTGAAAGGAATTCTCTTTCCAAGACAAAGTTCATGGATGAGATTCTAAACATTCTCCAGGTACAAGACGCAAAAACTGAAAAATTATCTTAGATGAGAATTGGTTTTATTCCCAACACTTTTTGTGGGTTATGCAGATATTTCTCATAAACGGGAACCTGCCACTGTTTCACTGGTACAAATAAAGGATCACATACTGACATTATTGCAAAAGAATGATATATTCTGATATATATTGATCATGGCTTAACATTGGGAAGAGGGATTTTTTTCTTCATTTTAAGTGTCTTCCCCCCGTCCCTGAGCCCCACAGAAACACAACTCTTGTTTCCTAACCTAATAGAACATGTTTAGACTTTCACGATTAGTCAGGGTTAACAATCAGATTTTTTTTTCCCCCGAGGCAGAGTCAATATTATCACGTGGAATAAGTAGTTATTTTCCAATCGTGAGCTATTGAAGTACTGGAAATGATGATTTTCAAAATATTTTTCTGGCATATATATTTTTGCAAATGAATATACCAGTGTCAAGGAGTAGTCTGAGGGAGGGATACAGAAGTCCAGAGCTATGAATAATTATGTTCAGTTGTTCCTAGGTATATTGGACTCGTCATTTCTCTCTGCCAACAGCACTGACATAACCTTGCTTAATGAATGGCTACAGATACAAAGACACTATATTCCTGCAACATCAGCCCTCTGCTGACATACCTTATCATTGCAATTTGTCTCACCTTTCCTTGTGTGTACTATCTTTCTGAAGTTTTATCTAGTCGACTGCCATAAGCTGCTGTTCTCAAGCACATTTTTCAAATCTAATGAGAAAGGTGATTTTGGAAAAGAAAGTTAATGGCCTCTGGTGCTATCAGCTTCTTGCCCTCAAATCTGCACAACTGTAGCATCAATTGTCTTGAGATAGATGTAGCTGATCTTAAGTTTGCTTGGGAAACTCTGAGGCAAGTTCAAAGTGTGACACAGCCCTGGAGAGGAAGACAAAAAAAATATAATTATCCTTTGGGATTCTGGGGAGAATGAAAGAGTAAAGTCAGCACAGAAAGTATATGTAATCTGCACTTGGGTACTAGATGTGGAGGGTAGAAATCTTTAATGCTATTTGATGGAAGGGAGAAAATGTAGGGGAGAATCGAGTAGGAGGAAATCACAGATCCCCTTGCTTTGAATGCAGAGTGTTCAGGGACAGACCAAAGGACAAGTGACTGTGTTATGGCCCACTCATCTCCGCCCCCTCCCTTTTGTGCCGGCAGGCAATGGTGGAGGGTTTAAAAACAGAGACCCATTTTGCCCGCATTAATTTCCTAGACCTGATCCGTAAGTGCGGTCACTCCTCAGAATTCTTTGCATCCCTGACTTTCTACCTCTTGGTGCTATTAAAGACAACTCGCTTGTGTGCTCAGCACCAAGAAGCCCTGGGAGGACATGGAAACCTTGCTCACCTAGCAGGGGTGGCAACTTAGCTCTCCTCCCTCAGCAAAGACTCAGCCTCGCACTCCCCGTTCTTGGCCTCTGCCTGCTCTGCTGAGGCACAGCACAGTGTCCAGACTTGCATGATCTTTACACGGAGAATTCCTCAGTGTGTTTTAATTTCGGAGACTTGGACTCAGATGTTTTATCTCCATGCCTTTACCCCGTCTCTGTCACTTATCTTTAATATTCTGACTAAACTCAAGAAAAAAATTAATGGCTTTATTTGGCCTTCAGCGTGCTCCCAAGGGTCCTGTAAACAGTGAATGAACCATCTCACAAAGTAGCAAAGTAGATATTGGAGTGTGGCTTATTTCCTGGAAGTACGGTATTTTCCAGAGAACCCCAAATCCCTGTTATTCATGGGTTAAGTGTCTGTCCACCAGGTTTGATCTTGTTATTATTCTTTCTGGGACATAAACATGACCTTGGTTGTGATACAAAGTTTGGGGCATGGTTTTTGTTTGTGTGTTTCTCTTTGAGACTAATTAAATGATTAAATGTTCAACTGTATCCCTGCGTGGGTCCAATAGTACAATTTAAGGAGTGTTTTTAATGCTTGACAAATGGTAATGGGCTCTATAAGACGACCTGGCCAATTACCGTACAAATGAGCTGCTTCTGAAGACTCTGTGGGAGACAGTCTTCTCTATGGCTGGGCAGAGTCCCCAGCTATGTGGGTTTTCATCCATTCTGCCGTCACTGGGCAGCAGAGTTTTCTTACTATAGGACATAAGGGTCAGCCACTTAGCCAGAAGAATATGTAAAGATGATAAACATGAATCACATAACATTTCACAAGGTATTTAGGAGTATTTGAAGTAAAGATAGACATAATAAAATATAGACTCTAAAGTTTTGAAAATAAATATAACTTCAAACATGTAATGTAATAAAATAGAGTATTTGACCTTGAAGTAAGGATCCATCCTTCCCTCCTTCCTTCCTCCCTCCCTCCCTCTCTCCCTCCCTCCCTTCCTTCCTTTTGGATCTAAAGATAAAACATGCACAAACAAGAAGGTCAACGATGTGACTCTGCTGGGGTAGTACCTGCTCTTTTTTTACCTGAGTTCCTAATCTGTCAGCTGTGTTCTTTCAATTCGTTTTTTTTTTTTTTTTAAGATTTTATTTATTTATTTGACAGACGGAGATCACAAGTAGGCAGAGAAGCAGGCAGAGAGAGAGAGGAAGAAGCAGGCTCCCTGGTGAGCAGAGAGCCCAATGCGGGGATCAATTCCAGGACCCTGGGATCATGACCTGAGCCGAAGGCAGAGGCTTTAATCCACTGAGCCACCTAGGCACCCCAACTGTGTTCTTTCAACTTAAGCTTCTTGACTCTCTAAATTTGGTGAATTTGCTATCATTCCATGCATATTCATTGACACAATGCATTTTTTTTTTTTTTTTTTTTTTAGTGATTCCATGGTCGATAGCTCTACATAGAAGTTCAAAGTGTAATTAATCAGAAATTATTTACTTCCTCTTGGGAAAGTGCCTCCTCCTTTCCAAATGCCTACTACATATTCTATTTGAGCACGAGGCAAATGCACCAAGCTTACTATGTCTCAGATTAAAATAAAAAACGAAAACAAAGCAAAAGAAACCATAAAAACAGATTCTGAGGGGGAAATTATGTGTGTCAGTTAAGAACATGCTTCTCTAATGCATCTTGCAAGCACCACGTGGCCAGTCTGTACACCAGTAACCATCCAGCCTAGTCATCAATTCCAACATTAATTTCCCAAGCCACATAGTCCTTTACAACCCTTAGTGTGGAAGATCAATCTTTCTTCTCATCTGGACAGATTAAAAGTAACTTGGGTGTTTCAGGGGTTTGGCCTCCATTTTCCTCATGCTAAATCTACTTTCAGTTTTTGACCAGCCCCAGGATTTTTGTTGTCTAAGACTCTATCTCATCTCTTTGGCGCCTGGCTCTGTATTCCATTAGTCTCAGCCTCCACTTTTGGTCTAGAGATCTTGGAACCCTTGCTTTGTATCTGGAGGTCTAGTCCCTGCATGATAGCTTTACTGAATTACCTTTGCAGTGAGAACATAAAGTTGAACTTTGCATAGAACATCTCGTCGATGCTGGTGATTCTTAGATGTGGTTCACGAACTGCCCTGCTTCAACCATTAGTGTCATTCCTTACTCTGCTTCCTTTGCCAACCTCATTGCTCCTTCTTCTGTAGTCTGCTTACCATGCTAATTTGGCTTAAGTCATGTTTTCTCTTAACTTTCTTAGTTCAGTACATTTTCTGACTGTTCTGCCTTAAGTGCACATGTGATTGATGTAGACTCATGCATCTTCCTCAATGGGAGTTTCTACAACTGGTCTGCAGGCCCATTATGGGCAAGGCAAGAAGTAAAATAATCACCATTTCCTGATTGCCTTTGTATTGCTAGCATCTGCCATTGTCCCCACACATAGAAGACAATGAGGAAATGGGCTTTGGAAACTCTGCTTCTATTTAGTGTGAAAGAATGACTCTAACTCTAACATAACTCTAAGTTCTCACCAGTCCACAGTCCTGCTTCCCGGCCTGTGTTCAGATCTCAGTTCTGAGCACAGAGTCCAGGTGGCACTATGTAGGATCTCAGTAATAGTCACCCTTGAATTGATTACCCTCTCTGTACTGCATCTTCCACAATCCTAATAGCTCTCCCTCAAGGAATGTTTGAACGTCTAACTCAACTTTTTTAAACTCACTGAGCTCTCGCACCATCTCCTGGACTGCTCTGCTGTGTTTACCACGGTATTTTCAAAATATCCATCTTGCATGTTTGGGCGAGGCACCTTCTGTAACTTAAACTTAAGCCAGGGTCAGGTTTCAGGGCTTCAGATCCTTATGAACTTCTGAATTTATGAAGATTCTGGAAACTGGTATTCCAAAGATACCAATGAGTGCCCTGAACCTAATACTCCATCTTGGCTTTGATTTTAGGTATTTTTGCTCTATTGGTGACTTTTATCCAGAATGAACCTTCATTCCAACCAACTTTGCTTTGTCACAACTACCTCCTCACATCACATGCATTCATCTTCACAATCTTGGATCCCATACTGTATCAGCATCAGGTTTTTATGCTCTTTGTGCAGTTAAATCATATCAAATTTTTGTGTTTTTTTAAGGGTATATATAAAAATCTTCCTCTATGACAAGGTCCCTCACCCCTGAATCATACAATGATCTTTCCTGCCTCCTATTGTGAAATTTTATCTTGTTGTTTTGCAGCATTATAATTTAACCTTGGGCATTTCTTTATTCACTGGTTCATACTTTCTTTGAGAGCAGGGCCCATGGAGTTATTTAATTATTTATTTTTTAATCACTCATTTACTTGTTCAGAGCATGCTGGTAGGCCCTCAATTAATATCACTGTGGGAATGAATAAATTAATGAATTATCTCCAAATAGACCAGATATACAAATATGAGAGGGATATTAAGTCCTTGAGATTAGAGCTAATAATAAATTTCTTGACTAAAAGGTAACAGTTTTGAGACAAAATTTATAATCTGGTCAAATAGATCAAGATCTGTAGCTTGTGGTGCAGTTTTTAAAATTTTGGCAGAATCACCAAGAATGAAGAACTTACGTAGTAAAGTATGTCAAGAACCCGGTGGCTTATCTAGTAAAGCAGAATCAGGGTCTCAGAAGAGTATTGGCATTTGTGTAAGGGAAATGGCTCTATGTTCTTCAATTTAAAGTCCTCCTCTCTTTTGATTTTGCTATTTTCCCGCTTCTTTATAGGAATTAGCCTAGTTAGGATAGACTAATCAATTCCATTCTATGTTCTGCCCAACATATGTAGGGCAAATAGCCATTTTGCTAGTTTTAGAAAAAATATAAATGAGCAGTAGCAGGGATATAAGTATTAATATCAGCATAAATGTAGGGAACCAGGCAAATCTGCTGGTAGTGTTTTTACCACACCGGCGAAGCATTTGTTTTTTTGTTTTAAAGAATTATAGTTTCTTGACCCTTGCAACAGCCCAACGCATTGATTTGAGGTTTTTCTCAGTCTAATTTTATTCCTTTAATCAATCCTTTATTTAGCCATGGTATTCTAATTTTATTTTCTTTTTCATGTTTCAATGATTGCATGGTCTAATTATTTAAACATCTTTGTGAATTCTGTTCTCGTTTCAGACCTACCAAATTTTTCTTTAGTCATTGATTCAAATATTAATTAGCTATTGCCACAATAATGCTGTGTAATAGGCATCACAAATCTGAATGACTTAAAGACAATGAACCTTTATCTCATAATCATGGATCTGCAAGTTTGCTGTGGTTTAGCTGACCTAGGCTGGGGTCTGTTTGTTGGCTCTGCTACAGGTTATAGGTCACTTGAGCTTGCCCAAAAGCTTCACATGATCTCAAATTTTTTCATTTATTTATTTATTTGTTTGTTTGTTTATAATCTGGGGCCTCAAATTATATGTGTGTGTATCTATACAGATTTATATCTATATGACACTTATACCTCTAATATATATAGGCCTTATCAGAAGTCTTGTATATCCCCAACTCTTTTTATCCTATGGGCCTCACATGGGCATGACACATGGTTTTATTACCTTCCATGGCTTATTTACATAAACTGAAAGAGTATATGAGATAGATAAGACTTTAATACCTACTAGATATTAAAGGGAGAAAGAACCATGGTACCACACAATACCATTATGTTTGTTTCCAGTGTCAAGAACAGATGCATCAACATCAATTTAAAATATCGATCCTGGGGACGCCTGGGTGGCTCAGTTGGTTCAGCGGCTGCCTTCGGCTCAGGTCATGATCCCAGCGTCCTGGGATCGAGTCCCACATCAGGCTCCTTGCTCGGCAGGGAGCCTGCTTCTCCCTCTGCCTCTGTCTGCCTGTGCTCGCTCTCTCGCTCTCTCTCTCTGACAAATAAATAAATAAAATCTTAAAAATAAAATAAAATAAAATAAAATAAAATATCGATCCTGGGGTGCCTGGGTGGCTCAGTGGGTTAAAACCTCTGCCTTCAGTTTAGGTCATGATCCCAGCATCCTGGGATCAAGCCCCGCATCGGGCTCTCTGCCCATCAGGGAGCCTGCTTCCTCCTCTCTCTCTCTCTCTGCCTGTCTCTCTGCCTACTTGTGATCTCTGCCTGTCAAATAAATGAATAAAATCTTAAAAAAAATTTAAAATAAAATAAAATATCGATCCTGCAGCAAACGCTGCCAGAAGAAATCTGACCCCCCTACTTCAGTTTTGAATGGGATTCTCCTTAACGTTTATTTACAGACAGGCAGTACTGGACCAAATGTCTCTCTCTCTCTCTCTCTCTCTCACACACACACACACAGAGCAGGGGGACGGACAGAGAGAATTTCAAGAAGATTCCATGAGGAGCATGGACACAGATGTGGGGCCAGATCTCATGACCCCGAAATCATGACCTGAGCCAAAACCAAGAGTCAATGCTCAACCAGCTGAGCCACCCAGACATTCCCTTAGTTTCCAAGATGTTATAAGCAGAATATTTCATACAAAGTAAACTAGAAGTATTTGCCTATATATGCTAAATGATTAAAATTTATTAGAGAAATAAACACATTGTTTATTTTAGAAGGGAAACCTACATGCCCTGCTCCTGTACAGCCAGAGATACATTGTCTACTGTTACTAAGTTCTACTTTCTTCTGGACCATTTATCCAATACAGCCCTGGCTCTCATAGCCCTTGTGCATCTAAATCCCACAGTTCCAACACTGGAGTCAGTTGGATAGATGCCAACTGAATTGGCTCCTTCAGCATCGATCAGATATAACAACTTCTCAGTATATTCCTCCTTTGAAAATGTCTTAAAGAGTTTGGTTACCTAATATTATGTTTGAGCCAATGTCAGTTTAAAACAAATATTTTGATAAAATATTTTAATAAAAATCACTGCCCCTATAGTATTGTTTCAAACAAATATGACCAGTAGTTACCCATGGATCATCCCCAATTATTTATATATCATACGGAATAAAATTCTTGCTTACAGAGTAAATAAGACAACAGGCTACATTTGTGTTCTTCCCAAGTCCACACATCCTGAGCTAAGAAGCGTCACTATGGGGTCCTTGGACGTCCTCTCCTTGCTTTTTAGGTATTCCAGTTTCCAGGACTAGCTAAGGATTTTCCCTGTTCAAACCCAGCCTAATCCTTAAGGTTTTCTCTTTTCATTTTAGTCCTCCATGGCTCCTGCTCCTTTGGCATTTCCTGGCAATACATCTCTCTTTGACCCTTTCTGTGACTTTACTGTATTTTCTCATTGTGGTTGTTTTGTTTTTGTTACTCCTAGAGCAAAGCTTCACTTAGTGTAATAAGTGTGTGTATATGTATGTACATTCATCATAGCATGTAACATATTTGTTGATTTTTATTATCAACCAAACTATTCCAAAAAGAATGTTTTTATCCAAACTCTAAAAGTGGTAATGACACAATTTCTGAAAAACATTTTTCTCTGGTAGGATGAGGAAATGGAATACAAATTTTCTCTTGAAATATTCTTCTAAATATACATGAGTAACCACACTCTATATTTATAGCAGACTCTCTTCTCAAATTACAAGCTCCATTGACAAATTCTTACTGGATATTACAAGTCTTAACTGGATGGTCCCTTGAGATTTCAAATGAAGGGTCAATGCTGAAATAAAAATTTCTCCCTCCTGCCCCAGTTAAGGAAATTTTCCTCAATCTAGTTGGTCTCTACCTCCAGGGCTCCTTATTTCTAGAACATTTCTCAGTGACCATAACAAAATTTTTTTATGTAAATTAAATCTAATCATGTATATCACCAGCTTTAATTTTTAAAATCAATATTTAGGGCAGATCTTATTTTACCTGCTGGTAAGGCACTTTGGTACCTCTATTAGTTTGCTAGAGAAGCCTTAACAACCCCCTTAGGCTGGGTGACTTAAGAAACAGGATTTGTTTTCTCACACTATTAAAGGCTAGAAAATCAAGATGTCTTGATGGCTTCCCCTGCGGGTTTTCTATGGCTAGCAGATGACCACCTTCTTGCTATGTCTTCACCTGAGCCTTCTTCAGTTTCTTGGAAGACCACACATTTAATCTCCAAAGGCTCCACATTTGCTCTTTGCTCTCTGTGACACCCTCATGGCCCCAATATAAATTAATTTCCTTTTTCTATTGTCTTATAACTTCCTAACTCTTTCTACCATAGAGCTTAGATTGTTTCAGATTTACAAAAGTAGTTGTGTCATTATGTATATAAAGTTTTGTTTTTGTTTTCCCACTAGTTGGATAGATCTAGAGGGAAATCACATTCTTCACTCCTCAACTCTATATCACAACACCTAGCATGTACAAAGGACTCAACAGATATTGCAGAATAAAAGAAAGCATGGAATCTGTCCATCATGTCTTGGGGAATTAACAAATAATCTCTGAGATTCAGGCTAAATGACTCCTGCATACATGATGCATCTCCTGACTTGCCAAGGCAAATTCGATCCTTCCTCCCTTACTCTTGGACCACCTGCACCTCCTTATACACCAGTTGTGTGGGAAAGAAAAGCCTTCCAAAGAGATGGGAGAACCACATTCATGTAAAACAGACCTTTAACCACCACATTTTGTGAAATAAATGCCCATTTCTTAGCTCTGGTATTTCGTCATTTTCTTGCCCTTAATCCCAATGCCTGTCTCAAGAAGAAGAGAGGAGTACACCATCTCACTGGCCCCGTAGGAGTAACCAAACTGCCTATTGGAGTCCATGGTAGACAATGTCCTTGGACTATACTTTCTTTTCCCATCTCACGCCATACCCTCCCTGGAGTTGTTTGGGAAGATTCCTTAGGACAAGAATTCCTATAAATTTGGAGGGTATGGAATGAGAAAATCTCCCTTTTGGAGTCTTTATGATCATCTTATTCTATCCACTAAGATGAAATGGCCTAGAAAACACACATCATAAAGGAATTTCTTTGTTGTAAGTACTATGAAGTCGACACACATTCAGCTGCTTGGTGTTCTTCAGAATTACTGAAAAATAGGGGCTTCCACTTTTGTTTAATATCAGAAGGAAAGTTACTAAACACTACATTCCAAATATTGTGGAAACCCTGACTCCATTCCTGCAAAAAAATTCTGAAATTTTTGAGAAATCTCACATATTTTCTGGTCACTCTTGGCTCTGATCTGGTGGTGAATTATTGATCTCTGTTAATAAAGAATCTACCATTTCTCTATAGCATCCATCTGCACAAAATGTCTTCCCAATGTCTTTGCTCTATAAAGCATTACGTATGACAGCTAGAGGGAGATTGGATGGAGGTGTGATCACAATGTAACATCATGTTAAATTTCAGAACTAGGTATGCTTGCTTTGAAAGCCTCTTGATTATTTATTTCTTTTACTAGGAACTCCCACAGGTGTTCTCTCTCTCTTTTTCTCCCTCCCTTTTTCCCTCTCTTTTTCCCTCCCTCCCTCCTTCCCTCCCTCACTTTCTTTCTTTTCCCCGCCCACCTTCTACTGAGTCCCAGAAGCAATCATAAACTCTTTTACTGCAATTTCTCCACACATACATCTTTCTCTTTTTCTTATCTCTAATGAAAATATGTGGTCCTCTTGGTGCACCAGAATTTCATTAACACGTATTGTTGAAGAAAACTCCATTGTTTGGTACCACAAAAGATGTGGTCACTAAATCCAAACTTAGATTTTCTGTTCTTTTTAAAAACAATCCCATTATCCATCATGGCCTCAATTTTAGCCAGACCTATTAGTTGTGAACAATAAAACACAGTTCAGGCTGATTTAAGAAAACGACGTCTGGGCAGCACTTATATCACAAGCGTAGCTGTAGGAGTAGGTTAAAACACAAGCAGGAGGGGCACCTGGGTGGCTCAGTGGGTTAAAGCCTCTGCCTTTGGCTCAGGTCATGATCTCAGGGTCCTGGGATCGAGCCCCACATCGGGCTCTCTGCTCTGCGGGGAGCCTGCTTCCTCCTCTCTCTCTGCCTGCCTCTCTGCCTAATTGTGATCTCTGTCTGTCAAATAAATAAATAAAATCTTTAAAAAAAAAAACACACACACACACAAGCAGGAGCCTAGGGAAGCTTTGCAGGCAGTGGCAAAGCTCAAGTCAAGCCCCAGAATCAGTTCAGTGAGAAAACTTGCTTTTCCCGATCAACTCTGGGTGTCATAGCTTAACAAAGCTTGTCACTGCCACAGGGCACTGGACCTAATCTCCATGCGGGGTTTGTGACATCATTTCCACTGACTGCATCCCCATGTCTGTTACCATGACAGCTGCAGGCTGGGCTCTGGTACGACATCCTGGGCAGAAGGGCCTGCGTGGCTGACCTGATGTCATTTCCTAGTGCCTTTTCTAGTGGGGAGCAGCTCTGCACCAGCAAATACTGAAAGTGTGTTAGTTTTCAGACGTGGGAAGATGACTCTGAGTCCAGGGAGAGAACGATAATAATAATAATGATGACAATGATGATGTTGAAGACGGTAATAATACTAAACCCCTGCATCTTCGTTCAAACATTCTCTGGAAGTGGACAGAAGCCACATGGAGGTTTCTTCTCCAACATTCATGAAACATGTCAAGCCCCTTAAAGGAAAGGAGGGGCTGCTACAATGAAACTCTTGTGTCTTTGCTGGCTTTCAATGGCAAATATCCTTCATTTTTCCCTACCACTGACATTATTAGACATTTTAGAGTAAAACAAAACTAATGTTTCTTGGCAATGACTTTTTGAAACAATCCTCATGCATTTTTGTTTCTTTGGCTTGCATTTTGTTTTCTCTTTTCTCTCTTTTTTCACTAAATAGACTAAAAGATGGCCACCAGTTGGTAATGATTTTATTAAAAGTATCTTGATTCTATTAGAACTTCAGAGAGAGAATGATGAAGGGTGGGCAAAAGGGAATACATATTTTTCTCCATGTGTATTATTGCATTTAAAACAATCAAGTTTGTTAAATGATCCAATTTCCAATTTATCATGATTCATCTCTGTTATATTGTGTATTTGTATTTATATTTTGCATAAATAGATTGGGAGACATCTTCTCACTCAGGAAATAAACAATAAATACGTTATTTTGGTTTTCATTAGAAAGCTTGGTAAATTACTATTTGGTTGACATTTTCTGAGGGATTACAAAATAGAAATTTTTTTCTAATAATACTAGACTACAGTACTTATGATTTTATGTTACCAGTCCTGAAGAAACCAACAATATATAAATAGTATATTTTATATATTTTTTAAAAATTATAATTTTATTTTTATTTTTTAAAATAATGAAAAACATTTTATTATCTACTCTTATTTCTATTCAAATTTGAATTCAATCACCTCAATCTTGAAAATGTTCACAAGTTTAGATTTATAAAATTCAAACACCTAAATTTGCAATGAACCCAATGAAAGTAATCCAGATGAAATTATGTCACTCTCTAAGATTCAAATTGAATGACCTAAAAGAAAGATGAAAAAATATACTTTAGAAATAAACTCACTGAGAAGACTTTCAGTTTCAGCTCTGACATGGAGCTTGGCCTGACCTTATAACAAGGAAAAGAAAATGAACAGACTGAGAATGGCCTTTTCTTGGTCCATCAAAGAGATGAGTTCCAAGGGTGAGCCACCATCCTGGACTCTGAAGAAATGACAAATCCAGGGTCCCAGCTGGAGTCGAAGCTGAGATGAATATTTAAGTGGCACTTCTGACATGTTTCTGTACTAACTATGGTATGCCATGAGTGAGAAACTTTTTGAAAGACACCTTACACAGGTTTTACATCCTGGAATCCCACCAGATTCTTGTGGCTAAGAGCCAAGAAAGATCCTGTCAGTGTTCTCAATGTGATACCATCTCACACTAGTCAAAATAACTAAAATTAACAAATCAGGAAATGACAGATGTTGGTGAGGATGTGGAGAAAGGGGAAGCCTCTTAACACTGTTGGTGGGAATGCAAGCTGGTGCAGCCACTCTGGAAAACAGTATGGAGGTTCCTCACCCAGTTGAAAATAGAGCTACCCTACGACCTAGCAATTGCACTACTGGGTATTTACACTAAAGATACAGATGTAGTGATTTGAAGGGGCACCTGTACCCCAATGTTTATAGCAGCAATGTCCACAGTAGCCAAACTATGGAAAGAGCCCAGATGTCCATCAACAGATAAATGGATAAAGAAGATATGATATAAAAATATACAATGGAATATTACTCAGCCATCAGAAAATGAAACCTTGCCATTTGCAACGATGTGGGTAGAACTAGAGGGTATTATGCCAAGTGAAATAAGTCAATCATATAAGGCAATTATCATATGATCTCACTCATATGTAGAATTTAAGAAACAAAACAGAGGATCATAGGGGAAGAGAGGAAAAAATGAAACAAGACAAAACCAGAAATGGAGACAAACCATAAGAGACTCTTAATCATAGGAAACAACTGAGGGTTGCTGGAGGGGAGAGGTGTGGAGGGATGGGGTAACTGGGTGATGGATATTAAAGAGGATATATGATGTGATATATAAGCTGATGAATCACAGGCCTGTACCTCTGAAACCAATACTATATTATATCTTAATTAAATGAGTTTAAATAACAATGTTTTAATTTTTTTTTAAACCAATAAATGTAAAAAGCCACATGCAGCTCTGCAGAGGACCATTTTAAACAGGATTTTACTTGCACAAAAAAGAATGCTAAGTTCTATCCCTCAAGGACCCTGGTCCTGAAATATTGTAGAATAAGCCCAGCCAATTAAAGATCTGGTTGTAGCTCATAATAATAATAATAATAATAATAATAGGAAGTAACCAGTGGGCAATATGCCCAGAGTATTCTCCATGATAATGGACAGTCTTCTAGGAGAAAGAACTTTGGAAGAGCCTCCTGTCCTCAGGAAAGGGTGTTCCCTCTCCTAGCCCTCCTCCAACACCGGTATCCTCCAGCCTTATTGGGTCACCTAAGTGGGGAAGGAAGTACTGAAAATGATCCCAGAATATAGAAAATGTGTCCATCTCATTAAATCTGGGTCCAGTTGAGAACATGATCCATAATGACACTTAGACCTAGGTTTATGGAAATTAATATTTTCCTGATTGAAATAACCACTACATTTGATGTTAAGTCTCCAAGAGATATAACTATAGTGAGAATATAAAATATCTTCAACTGCACTCTAAAAAGAGAGAAATCCTCATTTCCCCCCTCAAATTCCACTTATACAGCCATTTGAGAGAGAGAGCGGTGTTTCTTGTGTAGGTCCCAAAAATGCATGGAGGTATTTTCTGTGAAGGTTTTTCTGTGGAGCAGAAGATGTACATCCATGGGAAAGTCAAGACATTCTAGTTGTAGGCTTAGTGAGGGCTTCCGTTTCCATAGAGTGAGGATTCTGTTCTTGTTGATTTTGATGGTAGCCCATCCCCCTAGAAGCGTCAAAGTTGAAATGCACTATCTCTCTCTATGAGGCTCAGGAAAAGAATTCAATCATTAATTTCATCATGAAAATAACAGCTTCATTTTATTGGAACTTGCTCTGTGCTTGCTGGTCACCGTGCTGAGGATTGAGCACGTTCCATGCACAATTTCATAAAAAAAACTTCACAAAATGTGTATAAGGCATGTACAGGTTTTATTTCCAATTCACAGATGAGAAAAAACAAGATGATTTACACTGATTGTACAGGGATATTCTGCTTTTAGGAGGAAAAGTCCAGACTCAATCTTAGTCTTTGGATTCAATCAAACATACTCAAAATTTATATAAGTAAAATAATGTAATGCAGAAAAGAATTTAGAAGTCTATGTATTGATTTGAGCTTGAGAGAAACAATGTACATGTAAGTTTGAATCTGCTTGCTAATTAGAATTTGGAGAACTTTACAAATAGAAATTTTTAGGTCCAGGATTCTCATCATGAATTGCTTACAATTCACATCCCAATGATTTTATATGAAAATAGAAACTGTCTATTGACCAAATAAAAAGAACCAAGAGATGCATTTTAATTACAAAAACTGATTGTTAATCTTGGAAATTTAATGGACTTCTCAACTAATGAAGAGATAATCAGAAAGATTTGCACTCTTTTATTTTAATCTAACTGAATATGATGAGGGAAAAATAGCCCTTCCTAGTTTTCAGGGATATCAAACCATAGTGTTTTGCTATTGATAAGAAGGTTATAGAAACTACAAAATAGAATAAAATTCTTTCCAGGAGAAAAATGTCAGCACACACACAATGTGTGTGTGTCTGTGTGTGTGTGTGTATGTGTGTGTGTGTATTTAGACATTCCTAATTCTGATTTATAGTAAAGAAGGAAGGAAGGAAGTGAATCTACGTCAAAATCTAATACCAATGTTTCCATATTTTAAGAATCATGCTAAAATATAATTTGAACTTGTCTCATGTTTCCAGTGATTGGAATAAATTGGCCTGTGGTAGTTTTAAGAAGAACTGGCTAGATTTCTAGATGCATGTATTAGAAAAGAGAAGGAAAGGGAGCCTGCTTCCTCCTCTCCCTCTGCCTGCCTCTCTGCCTACTTGTGGTCTCTGTCTGTCAAATGAATAAATAAAATCTTAAAAAAAAAATTTGAAGGTCACATTTACATTTGGGACGCCTGGTGGCTCAGTTGGTTAAGCAGCTGCCTTCGGCTCAGGTCATGATCCCAGCGTCCTGGGATCGAGTCCCACATCGGGCTCCTTGCTCGGCAGGGAGCCTGCTTCTCCCTCTGTCTCTGCCTGCCACTCTGTCTTCCTGTGCTTGTTCGCTCTCTCTCCCTCTGTCTCTGACAAATAAATAAATAAATAAAATCTTTAAAAAAAAAAAGAAAAGAGAAGGAATTTGTATTCACTATTATATTAACAAAATCTGTATATATTACTGCCTATTTTGTCTGAATTTATAAAATATTGTATTAAAATAAAATTCCTGTCCTATAGCCAAAGACATTTTAAAATATACTTTAAATATTTACTGTTATCTTCCAAAAGATCACAGGCACAAAAAGAAATTTTAGTAAAAGATATTTAAAAATCATCTCCCATCCTCCATTCTGTTTCACTCACTGCCTTTAGAAAGACAGTGCTCTCCTTCAAAACCCCCACCCCTACATTCCTTCTCTAAAGCACAGAATTACTGGCTTTTATGTTTATCACCAGGTCCCCTTCCTATATGCTTTATTTTCTAGGGGTAATTCTATGCCTTTTCCAACAAAATCAATCAATTTGTGTTTGGCTTCTCTAATTTCCACCCTGCCAACCCCTTTCACCCCCATTTGGCCAATGCCCACATAACACCCTGAATAAAACTGGCAAAAATAGAATTATCTTTAATTGGCAATGAAAGGGAGAGGCTATGAAACGCATATGTGAATGTTTTTCCTGTCGTACTAGATTTCATTTTTTAAACCTTTGTGACACTGCCCTCTTAAGTGGCTGAGTTGGTATCTGTCTGCCTTCTGCGCCAAAACACAGAGCTCTGAAAAGTCACGACCTGACATTATGTGCAAACAGGGCAGGGCTTTCCCCTCTGAAGGATAAACTGAGCTCAGCACTTTCTAAAGTCCTTATTTGGTCTTGGTTCACTCCACCATAGAGAAGGACCCTTAGAACCACCGGAAACTAGGCACGCTGTTGCAGCCCTGTAAAGATCCGACCATGTGCAGTAGGCATTAGGGAAGTCCTCTGCAACTGTTGTTCAGCCTGTCACTCAAAGGCTCAGAGGGGCTGTGGGAATGTGAGTGGAAAACAAAAACCATACAACTGCCGTCCTCCCGAGTGTTGCTCATACTACTTCCTCAATACTTGCCAACTTTCTGTATGGCATATGGCTTAAAGTACAGGTAAATATTTGTTGTAGAGTGGTAAGTGAATAATTAGTATAATACTGTGGGAATCAATAACGGTTTGCTTGATTTTTCTCAATAAGTCACAATAGCCCATGACATCTGTTCAATGATTTACATTAAATCACTCTTCAGATGCAATGGAATTAATTCAATGATGTGTATTTTATAACAAAACCTAGAGGCTAGAGTTTGCTCATTCAAAAGTTATCTTTTTTTGTTTGTTTCCACTGACTTTGATATTCATATAAGTATGGGAGAAATATGGTGTGGATTTCTTCTACATTCAACCACATTGGGCCTAACACTGGTGGAACCGTTCTACTCTTAATTGCTGTTTTTTGTGGTAGGTGCAATCTCAGTGATGGGGGCTCTCTGGGAAGTTTGAGCACAGGCATATGGACCCACTTACAAGGCTTCATGCTAAATTCGTTCCATGCTTGATCTTCCATCTTCCTAATGTCACCTTTTTTTTTTTGTCACCAACACAATCACAGCCTACAGCTGACTGCTTTTATTGCTTTTAATTAAAGCCTAAAATAGAAAGTGTCTATTAATCAGTGTGTGAAGCCAGTCAGGAGTGAGAGCTTTATACACGCCTTACAAGATGGATAGTAGTTACGTAAAGTGTTCCACCTTTGTCATCATGCAGGAAGACAGCCATTTAAGTTAATTATATCACAGGGAAACACCTGTAATCTGGAAATTTGGAAGGCAGCACCTATTTTGACAGACCAGCTACTTTTTTTTTTTAAGGAGCAAAAGATATATTTAAAAATTCATCATTTTATGATCATTGTATTCATTTCACAGCACAGTTGGAGAGAGAATAGGGAATGACTTTTTTTGTGCATGCGCTTCTTAAATCAGAAAATAGCTAATCACTGACAGTGAATTGAACACGTTGACTGTTCCCTCCTCCTCCTTCTCCTAATATATTTTTAAATGGCTTGATTTTTTTTCACGTTTCCCAAATCAGATTTACAGAATAGGAACTTCTGATGTTAAAATTCTCAGGAACCTGCTCCCTTTAGTTTCTGAGATGGAGAGAAATGAGGCATTTTCCCTGGTCTTTCTTTTTTATGTGCTGGAAAGTCTTTTCAAATTCAATTTAAATGTAATTCAGAGAAGATACATCGCAGTTCGTTGGGATGATGAGAGTGCCCAATCTCACCAATATACATAGTCATGCGGACTAAAGTGAAAATATTGAATTACAATTCAGTGAAATTTATCTGAAGCCCTTGAGGGGCTCCACAGAGCTCAACTCATTTTCAGTTGTTCAAGTGAAATAGTGGGATTTGGGCAGGTGGTGGATTAGTTTTCCAAGTTGTATCCTTCCAATAATAGCAGACATAATCACAGCTCAGACAGAAGCATGTGTCATCCTTTAGTGAAGATCACTACTATTTAGAAATGTGGAAAGCAAGAATCTGTGCGTTGGGGTGGGTGGGTGGGCTGTGTCTTGGTCAGAAGAACACAGGAGTCCAAAGACCTGGCATCAAAAAGTGGAACTACCATTCTCTGTAAAATCCAGCTGTGTCTGTGACTTTCATCCTTGTTTTGTTTTGATTTTCTCATCTTGCAGATGAAAAGTTTGAAATACATTATCCCAAATTCCATTCTGCCTCTAAAATACACTAAATAATCATGATTACTGTTTTCACTGATTCTTTTTTCTTCTTCTCACCTCTCTCTCTTATTGGATCCTATCTCCAGCATCCCTATGCCGTCAAGAGTTGAAGGAAATAGGCGCCCCATGGTAAAGAAGTACAAGACTGTATATGAGACATGATGTTTAGGAAAACCCTTTGAGTTCACAGTGAGAGCTTGGGTATCGGCTCCCAGATTACTTGTCAACACTAGGCACTCCCTCCACAGTCATAGCACGACCTTCTGTGTCCAGCCATCCGCAGAGCTTCCCCGGCAGTGAGAACGTGCTCCCTGTCCTTTGTCAGCCACAGTCCCGCAACTTGTTTTGCCCAGCAGAACATGATGATGTCACATTTATGCACGGATTTTAATGTAGTTTGTTGGTTTTGCTTTTGATCTCTGCCATTCCCATTAATGCCCAGGATGAGGCTCCTCTTTTAACATGGGTCAGTGAAAGAGAAGACACAGGGAACAGAATCACAGCTTGAAGCATCACAGTCAACCCACATTACCCATAGGGTAAGGCAGAGAGGAAGGCTGCTTTTCATAAAACTCTGAGATTGAGGGAGAGGGGGTGTTCATTATCGCCTAAGCTGACTATTAGGAGTCTGTTCTATCCACCGGGATTTCCTTATTAAATTTGTCACGTCTCTATTCCGTGGCCCTGATAGTGGCCAAAGGCTATCAACGACCCAGGAAATCATCAGGAGATGTGATCTTTTTACCATTGCTCAAGCCATCTAATTCCACCCACATTCACTGGAAATGTGTAGTCAAAATATGGAGTCATCAATGTCACAATGACTTCTGACAGTAGTGAAGGTCATAGCACATGGCTACTAGAGCTGGGACTTTTATGGTTAGTTTTTATTTCAAGGAAATGGTCAGTAGGCAATGGGCTCCTTTTTGAAGTTGTGCTGAACTCTTATTTGCTCTCATTTTTGTTACTTCTTACCTATAAAATTTTAAAACATTTTAGAAGAAAGGGGCCATTGTGATTACTGTATCTAGTACCCGAACATCCATGCATGTACACATCCCAACTCTCAACTCCTTGGTTAATAAATGAGGACACTGGCAGCCTGGCAGGTTATAGTGGGCCAAGTTATATACAGGATTGCTAGCAGAGGCAAGACTAGGATCACGTTTTACCATCCCCTATATAGACCAGACTTTTTTTCCAGTATAATTCTTGCTTTTTAAAACAGTTTAAACATCAACATCACCTGCAAAGTTCTTTTAAAAATAGACCTGAGAATCATCTTATTCATTTTGCCCATTAGTAAACACTGCCTCACCCATGAAAGCCACTGGTATGAAATGATGCATTACTGAATGAAACAGATTATTTTTTTTTGTTATTCATTATTCACGTAACCACCGACCAGGCTCTAGATCTATACCAACATGGATTCTGCTACTTCCTACATGATATAATTTCAGGAAAAAATAGCCCACAAAATTGGCATCAAGCCATCATGCCCCAAAACTTGTCATTATACATGAAATTTCTAGTATCTGATTCATGTTGTTTGCTGAAAACATGTTCAATGTCTTGCTTAAATCGTTTATGTGCACTCTATTAGTCAATTAATTCAATTCAATAAAATTTTAAAGACATACCATATGCCAGTTTGTTTTCTGGATAATTGCCTATGTGTGGTTATAGATGAGTAAGTCCACTGCCTTCCCTCAAGGAGCAGGAAAACACATAAACTAGTTTGAAAGTGATGTTGACTCCACTCCCTGCTCCCCAGAGGGTCTTCCCATACAGATTTCTTGACGGCCAGGAAAGATGCTGTTAAGAAAGCCTACAGAACATTTACCTCCTCCACAGTCACTCAACCAGTGTTAGTAGGTTCAATCGAGCATAGCTCAGCTTCTCAAACGTGAGAAGTTTCCAAACATGCATCTTCAGTGTACACAAAAGCCGTGTCCAGCACTGCAAGCCCTTTCTCTTTCCCTTGGTCTCAAGTTTTACTTCCATGCACACTGCTACCTAACTAGTTCTTGTTACTCTCCAGGAGGATCTATTTAGACAACCAGGTACATTTCTGATACTATTTATATCATCTGAGTGCTTCTCTGCCTTTAATACCATCCTTGTGAGGACAAAGACTATCTACAAGGAGCAGGAGTTGTGGGTTTCATTTTAACTGTAGCCACTGTGTATTTGAGCAAATAAGCCATGTGCTTGGTTCATTTGGAGATGTTAGTAACAGGAATTTAGATATTTTGTAGTCTCTGCTATTCTTTACTTTTCCTGATGTCTCACATCTTCATGACTGGCATAGGTTTTCTATGAATTTTCGCGTTTCACATATTCTAGTTTTACGCAAACAGGGAATGGGAGGGAAAGATGAGCCTGATGTATCTTAATTTTTTTAAGGTAATCAATTATCTTTTAAATCATTGTTACTCACATGCTCCCCAAAACACATCTTTCAAAATCTTCTAATGAGAAAAGCCCACTACTGGTATATGAAATATTCTTCTGGCCCTGATCATGAAGAAGAAAAAGTAATCAGAGGAACCACATTTGATTTTATCAGATAAGGCAAGTCAGTCATCACCTAGTGAGACTCCAAGACAGTGGAGTAGAGAAGAGGCTAAGGACTGGGGATAGTGTTAGGAGAATGACGAGTTTAAGGTGGAAGGAGGTGGGATGATAACATCATTCTCATACTCTCCTCAGTATGGGTCGGAATGAGCCAGAATGAATAGGCATAGACATTAGATTTTTACAGAACAATTTTATTTCCCCTGTCTAATTGAAACACCATGTAGAATTGTCAACTTTTTATTGTATCCTAATACAGGGATACAGAAATATGGTTATAGACGTAATGGCATTTTTTTCTGTTTTTGCTGAAGAACAGTGACAATCTTGTCATGGATCATCTGTGGATTAGCACTGGGACAACTGCTTGGGCAGAACCCTCAGAATGAGGCACCAAGAAGGTATCAAAGTCAAACATCTAAACATAAATACCTAGACAAAGATCACAGTAACATTTCTGGTTTGTTAATGAAAATAAATGGCACATTCAGAAAAAAAACAAACAAAATTATTTCTAAATTGGGTCTTGGGGCACCTGGGTGGCTCAGTGGGTTAAGCCTCTGCCTTCAGCTCAGGTCATGGTCTCAGGGTCCTGGGATCCAGCCCCACATTCGGTTCTCTGCTCAGCAGGGAGCAGGTTTCCCTCTCTCTGTCTTCCTACTTGTGATCTCTGTCTGTAAAATAAATAAATAAAATATTAAATAAATAAATAAATAAATAAATAAATAAATTGGGTCTTGCCTACATAAATATCTCTTAAAGAAAGCGCTCCAGTCAATCCTTTCTAAGGTCTTTAAGGAAGTCTGTTGGTTGAGAAATGAAGACCAATTTAGTCACTCCAGTATATCCATCTAAAAAGTTTCATTTTGACTAGCTAATGCAGGTTATGCCCCTCAAATCAAAGCTGTTTCCTTCTCAAACAATGGCAGAGAAGAGTTGCTCTTTTTTTATTATTATAACAAACTCACAAATGACATATGAAAACCCCCCGTGGTCTTTCGACTGTCAGTAAGACCACAGTCCTTGCGGGATTATTTTTCAGTGGAAAAACTTGGAAATATGTGTCCATATTTGTTGTGCATGCCTTTTTTTATTTGACAACATGTTCCTCTTCTAAATATCTTTCATTTCCTTCAATATATTTTGGAATATTTCAAAGGGAACATTATTGCCTTAGTATACATAAACCAAGAAATAGAATGACCAGTAGAATACATTTGGTGAATGAATCAGGTACATCATTATCTATGGGTATTTTAGGCATAGTTATGTTAGTCATTCACTCATTCATTAACCAGTCAACAGAACTGACTTACTAAGTGCTAGTTACCATTCTAGGCACTGAGGATATTAATTTGATCAAAACCCCTGTCTCCATGTTAACAGTCTAACCCATGACACCCTAAAATGATCAAGATTTAGGAGATTCCCACATTGCTCTAAAGCTCTGGGAGAGTATGCTTATATATCATAAATAAATAATGTGGCATTTATTAAAGAATCATATGTGCCAATCCTAGTGCTAAATGCTACAAAGATGAACACATCAAGGTCCTATTCTCATTAGGGCTTATGATCTATTCAGTTTAACAAACTATAATCATAGTCTGGTGTGATGAGTGCAAAAGCTGATGCATGGATGTGCTCAGTCCAGAGGCAGCAGAAAGCGAAGCAGAAACACAGAGGATGCTGGGGTTAAAGTTTGCTTCAGGGAAGGCTTTTCAGAAGTTGTCTTTTTAAAATTTTAAGGATTGCTCTCTTTTTAAAAAAGTTTTAATTATGTAAAATATCCTTATAGTTGCAACATCAAAAGCAAATAACAAGTAAATTCAGAAAAATACAACTTCCATCCTCTCACCCACCTCCACGCATAGAATTCAGCTTTTAAAACAAATCTGAAGAAAGTAGAATACAGCTTCTTCAGACACATTCTGAGGGGCTGTTAATATTCAGATTTGTGAGTCCAGCTCAGTCATACTGAATTTGTATATATGGGTGTGGGACCTTGGAGTGTGCACTTCAAATGAGTGTCCTATTCTTAAGTAGAGTGGAGTCTAAAACCCCTGATCTTTGGGTTTTGGTAAGATGATTTGGGCAAAGGAATAATGTAGTTGCATTGGGGTACAGAGTGGTTAAGAAGACAGGCATTCCTTGTGCTTACTACAAAGCTTGGTATTTGGACTGTAAGATGGGCTTTGGGGAGGTATGACCGGGTAGGGTAAGAAGGAGAATGAGGCAGACTTACATTTTGACATTTTAGAAAAATAAACCTGGACTCTTTATGAAACACCAATGAAATGATTCTTTAAGTTTCATTTCAAGAAAGGGGACCAGGAAAAGAGCACATCCTGTAGCCCAGGGGAGAGAGATGAATGTCTGTCCCAAGGCAAGGTAGGTTTCCAGCACATCAACTCCCTCATTTGTTACCAGACCACAGAAGTTTCCTCAACTGGAAATTTGCTACTACACATCCCAACTTAAATAGAAGTACCAGCAGTCATTTAAAATTTTGATATGCAGACTGTTCTTGCAAGTCTTCTCTCCATCTATTTTTCAAAAAATGAATTCATTGTTCCAAATGGCATTTTCAAAAGCTAGGAAATCAATTATCAATCAGTAAATGTAAAATGAACATTTTTCTTGGAATTATGCAACTAACATAGTGTTTCCTTTCACTTGATATTTCTTCAGCCTTGTAGAGAGAAATGCTGTAGTTGTAATTAGGTGTCTAGAGAATGCATTTAATAATTATAACACATGAATATGTATTCTATAATTTGACTTTTGAAAATACCATATTATCTGTGAATATGTTAAAGCTCCTTGGGCATGGGACTATGTTGAATTCTAATTGGTATAAACCAGGTCAATATCACTTTCATATATATATATGAATATACAGGTTTAACGAAGTATGTAAATATGGGTAGGCATTGACCAAGATGGCTTTATCTTTCTTCTCGGCTGGACTGAACTTCAGACAGTTTTCTTTCTGACTGTATTTCCCTGACTTTCCTTTTCTTTGTGCATTTAATTTAGAAAACTTGCAGCTGCACACACTTTGCCTGTCCCTTGGAGATGTGTATCTCCTACAGCCCAGGGGTGTCTTTCTCAAGGACTCAGGAAATGACATCATCAAGAAAGATAGTGCTGGGAACCTGGGTGATTCGTTGGTTAAGTGACTGCCTTTGGCTCAGATCATGATCCCGGAGTCCTGGGAGTGAGTCCTGCATCGGGTTCCCAGCTCCATGGAGAGTCTGTTTCTCCCTCTGACCTTCTCCCATCTCATGTTCTCTCTTTCTCAATTAAATAAAGAAAATCTTAAAAAAAAAAAAAAAAAAGAATGCTAGTGCCCCATCTCCCAGGCTCTGTGGGAGGATAGGAGCCTAACTTCCATAATGTCAGTCAGCAAACACAGCCAGCCTGATCACATCAAGCAGCACCCCCTGATGTCCTCCAGTACTTTTCCAGGAGCTCAGCCCCAAGCTTAAAACTCTCTCACCTTTTGTTTCAGTGGAACTGAGTTCAATCTTTTTCTTCTATTTGAACAGTCTTGAATAAATCTTCCTTGTTCTGGGGGAATTCTTCTCTTACAATTAGGCATGAGCATGTAACTACATGTAATGTAGCTAACACAGACACACACATACCTTATAAAAAGAAAAACAGGTCACTAGTTCATCTGTTTTAGAAAGGAGAAGGAATGGTGCTTAACGATCATACTATTCATGCTCTTTTGGATGGCAGCTCATTCATTCATTCATTCATTCACCCATCCGTTCATCCATTCGACAAATATCTATAGGAAATGCAATCAGGGGAAGTTCAGTGTATCATACATAAATGGAAATCAGTAATAAGAACATTTACTCCATCTAAAACATCCTTAGCCGTCATTCCACCATCCTGAGTTGGGAAAAAACAGAGCTGCTGTGTTATTATCCTTTTACCAGCCTTGTTCCAGATATAGAGGTAAAAGAGGAACAGATTCCTTTCAATATTTTCTTTTCTTTATGTACAGATATCTGGGACATGTTTTTCTTTTTATTTCTTGTGATTTTATTTCTGATTTGAGGTCCTCAAATATCATCCTTAATAGTAAAACAACAACAACGAAAAGTCTCCAAGACATTTTAGTGGGGGAATTTTTGTAGTTTCCTTTATGGACTCTTCCCCTCAAAAAAGAATTGGGGATGCATTTTTTTTTTCTAAGCAATTTAAGGCCTTCAAAACTGAGTGCAAAATTGTGCACAAGCACTGACACTCTCACCTTGAGGAGGTTGACCTTTTGGTAATCTAACCCCTGATAAAAGTGAGAATTTTTGTTTTGGTTTCTTATTCTTCATGGTTTAAAAACAAGTCCAAGGTAGGTAGTTAAGCTGTAATGGCTTCTAATGACTGTGACTTTTAAGAACAATGACCCTCTGAGATGAAACTGTTTGGTCATTCATAGGTTAGTTAACCTTTTGGAAGCTCAAAGCCTCAATTACTTCAAGCAGAGAGGAAACTTCAGAATGTAAACATGGCTGCGCCTTTAGTGATAAATGGCACAGGATAATTTAACCACTGACTTACTGAAGGAAGAATATTTACTCAGGTGTGCGGTGAATGTTGTATCAATAAACAATGGAAATGACTATTGCTAATTAATTAAGGATATTGAGACCTTGTAATTTTTTATCAAAAATTTTTAAGAATGAAAATATCCAG
The DNA here is from genome assembly GCA_004024625.1 of Mellivora capensis. Lineage (NCBI taxonomy): Eukaryota > Metazoa > Chordata > Mammalia > Carnivora > Mustelidae > Mellivora > Mellivora capensis. Next base: position 3,958 of record PISX010009954.1, on the reverse strand, counting down.
GGGATTTGTTCAAATGGCTAAATAGATCAGTCTACCAAAAGTCCAGCAATTATTTACATAAGGATATAATTTTGTTTTCTCTATGTGTTCTTTAGTAAAAGAGAAATATCTGCTTTGAGATAAATGTCCAGTGAGTTTGACCTGGTCATTTAATTTGTCTTTTGTAGATAGATGCCTAGATGTTAGTGCTCTATGTAGGAAAATTTATATTTAAGCATCTAAGTTGTGTGTGTTGTTATTCTTAGACATGTATGGCCCTAGGATGCAATCATTTAAATATTTCTTGCTACTGAATATCCTCACCGTTAATTACTTTTATTTTTTCATGGATTCTGCATTATGAAGAAAAAATGCACTGAATCATATTATTCTTAATATTCAGGGTAAGTAGACCAAGAAAGGCTTATAAATTATAACATCAGGGAAGAGACTCCCCTTTTTCCACTGATCAATAGTATAGTCTATGTCTTATTGACATTAGAGATTAGTTGATTTTAAAGTTTGATGCTGTCTTGGGCACATGGGTGGCTCAGTTGGTTAAGCGTCAGATTTCATCTCAAGTCATGATCTCAGGTCATGTCCTGGGAGGGAGCCCGGCCCCATATTAGGCTCTGGGCTCAGCACTCAGCGGGGAGGGGGCTTTTCCCTCTCCTTCTGCCCCTCACCTGACTGTATTCTTTCTCTCTCAAATAAATAAATAAATAAAATCTTTTAAAAATTATGCTATCAGGATATATTAATTCCCTATATTATGTGGAGCACAGCACCTGCCACAATAGAGGGGGAAAAAGCCTTCAAGCCATTTAAGTGCTTTTTCTTTTCTACCAGATGCCGCCTTCTAAATGATTATGGCCTTCATTGATTTCATGAAAAACTCAGTCACGTTAGCTAAATTATGAAACTCCTTTGTCCCAAAGTGTATGTGGTATTTACAGTTTTCTGTATCTGCGTTTTCTCTTCAACTGCCATTACTGGGAGCTGTTACACCAGTAGGTCAAGTCTTGCTTCTTTATGCCATCGTAGTGTTGCTGCTTTGCTGCTTTGTGAGAATCATTCATCAGACAGCGATTGTTTTATAGAAGCAGTGAGGTATGTGTGGGAGAAAGAGCAGTACCACCGGGAGTCGTCTCTATATAATTGCTCAGAATATGCTGCTTGAATTCCATTTGTCTTCCCCGCCTCGGTGAGAAGAGACACAGTTTGTTTATGCATCACTCACCTAGATCATAATGCGAGAAGTAGGAATTGGATTTGCAAGTACAATTTCCAAGTGCCTGGCAAGACTCACCATAGACCTAGAATGACAAGGATGTTTTCAGGACGCATGGATAATGTGTGTTACACACCTTGTTATAGAATGTTGGCAAGTATGTTGCATTTTCTTTGCTGTAGAAAATCGTTCCTCCTTTCCTTTGCCTTCTCTCTGTCTGCCTCTGTCAGAGCCTTGGTGGATGGTCTCTGAAGCCCACATAAGGAGGTGCACGTGACAGAAATTGGGAGACACAGCAAAGTTCCTTGGGGACCTCCGAGAGAGAAGAGCTGCAAATAAAGGATATAAAAAAGTTCATGGAAAGGGAATGTCCCCTAGGTTGAATCCACATTAGCATCTCAATGCCATGATATTTTCATTATGTTATTGAAATCATATTAAACTTTTGAAAACTACAATATGATACATACAATGGTATAATAAGATCCAGGTTTCATCTTATGAACACTTTGACCATCAAGGTGGTATAGAAGACAAAGGTCCTAGACATTTCTAGTGTTATTTTTGGACATTCAGCTAGACATACAGGCAATGATGACTTGAGATGTCCAGAGTTAATTTTAAGATAGAAAACATGGGATTTAGAAACCTAGCAATGCAGAACAATTTAAGAGGAAATTTTAGATGTAGGCTCAAACAAAGATAGCAATCTAGGTGAGTTCATCTAAAAAGACAAGGGGATAGGTAAAGAGAAAAGGTGAGAATAAAGTATGCTGATTAGAGAAACAAGATTTTAGATTTAATCAATCATGTTGCCATAATTAATAGCACATAATATAAATGGAAGTGCTGATAAAATCATATAAATAGATAAAAGGGGACAAAGTAAATCAATTTTGCTAGAAACATGTAAGGTAGCTCATTTATGGTTCCAGGTAGAGAACAGCCAGGGTTCTTCTGAGTCTATAGAAACAAGCGAAGAGACAAATTAATGGGGAGAACTATATTATGAATGAAAAACAAGGGTTACCATTGTGTATATGGACTTTCCACGGATTGTTACCAAAAGCTCATTTTGAAAAATTATGCATAATAAACATATTTTAGCATTACTATAGTATTTTTTCATTTTAAATGTCTTTTGACATATCCCATTTGTTGGATCTAAAATACATGGCATTTTAAAATATGTTCATATCACAAAAAATGAAACTAAGTCACCAAGAGATAACATGACTTGCCTTCGTCTTGTTTACACATCACTTACCTAGCTCCTCCAACAGGAACAGGGGCTGGTATTTGTAAATACAAAATCCCAGTATAGCAAAGCATAAGAAAAAAAGTTAAATATCAACGTGAACACCTTGGAAAACGGAGTGAGGGTTCCTTCATTGTTTAGTTAGAAATGATATTCCCACCACAATTTTGAAATGAAAAATTAGACTTTTAGAATGGGTATCTGGAGTAGTGTCCTAAGTACCATGTGTCCTCACCCAAGTTCCTCCATAAACAGAAGCAAGTAAAGAGCTTCAAATTTTGTTGGAAGTGATTTGTTTGAATTTCCCAAGGATACTGTAGAAGCATCTGAAAAGCAAGAGGAGGTCATGGGCACGTTTGCAGATTTACTTACTGTCTCTCTCTTTCTCTCTCTCTCTGGTCTCCTGGCCTCTTTATCCCTCCCTCTCTCCCTTTCTTTCCTCAAGTATGGGCACAGCTACTTACTTGCTAGGTAATGTTGGCAAGTGAAGTAACCACTTTGTGCATCAGTTTCTATGAAAAATAGACACAGAAAGCCTACCTACTTGGCAGGGTTGCCTCCAGGATTAAATAAATTGACGTACTTGCAGCAGATGCTGCTGGATCACATCCAGGTGCCCTGGATCCTTGGCTGGCTAGGTTGGTCTGCATTTCCTCTCCATGCAGCTGGGGCTTCTGCATTTCCCTGTCATTTGTTCCCTTTCTACACCTTACCCTTTGTGTCGTGGGCGCCTCCTTCTAAGTGGAGAACTAGAAGTTTCCTCCAAGCCCTACAAAACCCAAGTCTGTTGTATTCTTTTTTAAAGATTTTATTTATTTATTTGAGAGAAAGAGAACACAGGTGCTCATGAGTGCACAAGAAGGCAAGGGGCAGAGGGCGAGGCAGACACAGACTTTTCGCTGAGCAGGTAGCCTGACGTGGCTCCATCCCAGAACCCCAGGATCATGACCTTAGGCAGACGTTTAACTGACTGAGCCACCAAGTTGCCCCTCACCCCAACCAGGTCCCTTGTATTAAGGCAAGACAGCTCTGAGGAGCCTCTGCTGGGGTCTGGCTGCATACTGGACCCTACCTGACCCCACAGTCTTGAGTAGCTCTTTTTCATTCCCTAGCTTGCTTCTCTCAGTCATCGTGGGTCTTTCCTGAGACTTTCAAGGTGCATCACGGATGCTCTGCTTTTAGGGAACCCAGCCGAGAGCTGCATGCCTTTGACCCTTGAACAACATGGGGGTTGGGTCACTGACCACCCTCACAGTCGAAAATCTGTGTGTAACGGTGAACGGCCCCCAAACTGAACACCCAGTAGCTGACTATTGACCGGAAGCTTTACAGGTAACAGTGGGCTAATGCAGAGTTGATATGTTCCATCTCTGATATACTCTGATATTCATATACTATGATATACTCTGATGTTCTTACGCAGAGTTGATATGTTCCATCTCTGATATACTCTGATATTCATATACTATGATATACTCTGATGTTCTTAC
>PISX010009953.1:0-72967 GCA_004024625.1 Mellivora capensis | reverse complement strand
TTTTTCAGAGTCCATAGTCTCTCATGGTTCATCTCCCCCCCAATTTCCCTCAACTCCCTTCTCCTCTCCATCTCCCCATGTCCTCCGTGTTATTTGTTATGCTCCGCAAATAAGTGAAACCATATGATAATTGACTCTCTCTGCTTGACTTATTTCACTCAGCATAATCTCTTCCAGTCCCGTCTATGTTGCTACAAAAGTCGGGTATTCATCCTTTCTGATGGAGGCATAAATATTTTATTTATTTATTTGACAGAGATCACAGGTAGGCAGAGAGGCAGGCAGAGAGAGAGGAAGGGAAGCAGGCTCCCTGATGAGCAGAGAGCCCGATGTGGGGCTCGATCCCAGGACCCTGGGGTCATGACCTGAGCCGAAGGCAGAGGCTTTAACCCACGAGCCACCCAGGCGCCCGAGTAGTTCTATTCTTAACTTTTTGATAAACCTCCATACTGTTCTTCAGAGTGGCTACATCAGTTTGCTTTCGCACCAACAATGTAAGAGGGTTCTCTATTCTCCACATCCTCACCAACATCTGTTGTTTCCTGTGTTGTTAATTTTAGCCATTCTGACATGTGAGGTGGTATCTCCTCATGGTTTTGGTTTATATTCTCCTAGTGATGAGTGATGTTCAGCATATTTTCATGTATCTGTTGGCCATCTGGAGGACTTTATTGGAAAAAAATGTCTATTCATGCCTTCTGACCATTTCTTAACTGTATTATTTGTTTTTTGGGTATTGAGTTTGACAAGTTCCTTATAGATTTTGGATACTAACCCCTTGTCAGACACGTTATTTACAAATATCCTCTCCCGTTCTGTAGACTGCTAATTAGTTTTGTTGATTGTTTCTTTTGTTGGACAAAAGTTGTTGTGATTTTTTTTTAATCTTTATTAAGTCCCAATAGTTCATTTTTGCTTATGTTTCCCTTGCCTCCAGAGACATATATGGTAAGAAGTTGCTATGGCCAACATCAAAGAAGTTCCTTAGGATTTTGATGTTTTCCTGTCCCACATTTAGGCCTTTCACATTTTGAATTTATTTTTGTATATGCTGTAAGAAAGCAGTCCAGTTTCATTCTTCTGCATATATTTCTTCTTGAAGAACATGTAATTTGTTTACTTGACACTTCTTGAAGAGGAAATGTATGCAATGAGTAAGAAAAGTCCTTGAATTGTTTCACTGACAGAATTTGAGTGGAGTATTTTAAGATAATGTCATATCCTATACTATAAAAGGATTTTCATCCAGTCACATTAGACAGGTATGCCCTAAATATTTGGCTTAGGCTAGTAGATGACATTAATGCAGTACTCACAAGGATACACATATTACAAATACATAGTACTACTTATTCAACTTCACAGTAATCAATTAGGAAGTCAAAAATATTGAATTATTTGAAGAATAGATTTGAAGACTAGATGTAAAATACCAAAATTTTATCTTTTGTTGTTTTGATTTAAATATTTGAATACTTATTTACTCTCTTCATTTCTCATAGTATATCTAAAATTTTAGCTTTGATCTATGAAAATAAAATATGAAATTTTGGAAATAAAGCCCATTGTCTTTTTATTTCAGCATTACAATCTGAGAGGAATTAAAGCTGTAATACTAATGTATATGAAATTATTTTCATAAACACACACATATACATATATACCTAAATATTTTCCCTTCATGATCAACATTCTAGACCTAATTGCCTTAAATCTTTTAATGACAAAATTTTCCTATAAAATAATAAACCTATCTGGACTCTATCATTGCATATCATTCATATATTCTATAGCTTTATAATTTATGTCTTTATTCAACATGTTTATCAATAACCTACAGACTTTAAATCTAAGGGAAAAAGTCATATTAGAGAATGTTCAGTGACAGAATGTCAAAGTAAACGTTTAACATTAAACAACAGAATATACATATGTGACTATATAAACGTGTATGCCTTTTTCATATCAAATAAATAAGTATGTACTTGGGACAGTGGATATTTAGAAGAAAGCTTGATGAAATATAAAATTAAAAAAGGGAGGTGGGGGGCACCTGGGTGGCTCAGTGGGTTAAAGCCTTTGCCTTTGGCTCAGGTCATGATCCCACAGTCCTGGGATTGAACCCCACATCGGGCTCTCTGCTCAGCAGGGAGCCTGCTTCCTCCTCTCTCTCAGCCTGCCTCTCTGCCTACTTGTGATCTCCGTCTGTCAAATAAATAAATAAAATCTTAAAAAAAAATTTAAAAAAGGGAGGTGGGCAGAAAAAAATTGAAAACATCACATGGGTTAACATTTTCATCATTCTCAATATTTAATAGGAATTTTCCATCATTGAACATTAAATCTACAATAAAGGGGAGAAACCAGGAAGAGAATAGAAGAGGAAAAGGAAAGAATGGAATGGAATCGGATGGAATAGAAATAGAATAGAATAGAATAGAATAGAACCATCTGTTGGAAATTGCTTAATTTGGTGCATTAGTGTCAAAACAGTAAACAGTTCAACTAATTTTGAGGCTGGACAAAGTTTTATTGCTGTTGTTGAATTAAACATTATTTCTGAAAGGCATATCCATATTTATATTGAAGATTATGAATTAAAAGACTTCATGATATTTTTATAATGTCCTTTTAACTGCCCTTTGACTTTTGAATTATTTTGCAGCCACTTTGGGTTGCATTTATAAGCATCTTCAGGTTGAAAAACAGAATCTCAAATAGAGTAGTTCATAATAACTCCCTGGGGAGTAGGAAAAGAATTTATTATGTATGAATATATTTTAAAGAAATATATAGCAGCTCAATATTTTATTGAGGATTATGGGAGAGATATCAGCTTTCTTTTCTTTTTTTTTTTGATGGACCAATTTTTATTTATTTATTTTTTATTTCATTTAATAGAATTCATAGTTTTACAACACACCCAGTGCTCCATGCAATGCGTGCCCTCCATAATACTCACCACCTGGCTCCCCCAACCTCCCACCCCTGCCCCTTCAAAACCCTCAGGTTGTTTTTCAGAGTCCATAGTCTCTCATGGTTTATCTCCCCCCCAATTTCCCTCAACTCCCTTCTCCTCTCCATCAGCTTTATTTTCTTAACATTGGATATAAATATCCCCTCAAAAGTTCCAAATGTACTTCATTTTCTAAAAAAAATGTCATTGTTTCTTTGGCCAGCCAAAGATTGTGACTTAATAATGGTATAAACCAGAACTTCTAAAATACATGTCCTGATGAAGTACAAGAATGATTACACAGTGCTGTTAAAAAATGGGCCCTCACCTGCCATCCTGGACACTCTGAAAACCTTTAGGGAGGTTCTGTGAGATAACACTCACTGAACCCCTGTGCAAAGAATTTTCAATATCAGCACAGGTTTTATTCAGGGAAAGTCTGCTTTCTTTCACCCTGGCTCCATTTGTGCAGTATAGGTTCAATGTAGAAAACTCAAAGAAACAACAACAAAAACACACACACACACACACACACACAAAAAAGCGTTTAGAAAAGCATCATTCAAAAGTCATCATTATCAACATTTTTGCACATCTCCTTTCAGCCTACACTTACGTATATATACAAAGTGGAAAACTGAAATATATATGATACTGTACATCTAACTTATAAACTATTCTTACATTTCATTTATATAATATACTGAGCTTTAGAGGTCAATTCAATCCTAGTATAACTTGCTTTATCACATACTTCCCTGAGTAATTTTTGGAGAGCATCTGAGGAAGAGGCCAGAAGATCATAACTGCCTGAAGCAAGTGGAAGAAGTACTAGTACTGGAGAACAGGAGTTTTAAGAGGGAAAAAAGTTCCCTATTTCATAAACTTTTATATATCTGACATTTGCTTAGTAAAAGAGATATATCAATGTTATTAGAAGACTTTTGTGCATGTGGGAAACTCAGTTAAAGACAATAAACTCCCATCTTTGCAAACACTACATAATACCTCTCATGTGTTGATGGAGCTCAATATATAAACTGAACATGAAAATGAATAGGTATATTCCCTTCTTGACAAAAGAGGCTAATGGAACTTACCCAGCTAAAACTTTTCACATTAAATTGAAATTATACCTCTAAATCTTGGAGGTGGTGAAAGCTAGGCATACCTCTTCTATGCTAAGACACTGCAAAAATATTGGCCAAAGCAAAGATTTATAAGATGTCACTGAAAGCATTCACTCTAACAATAAAGAAGACAGCAGGATGGTGAAATGATGGTTGAGATTCAAAATAAATCACATGGCACTGTAATAATTCCATAGCAGTTAGATCTCCTTTACCACACTGCATCTGGCATCTTATCATGTTGTATTTGAAGGGAATAATTGTTCTTCATAGGTATAACAGTTCAGTGTTCAGACTTTGAAGTTATAAAGAAATATTAAGGAAAAAATACCCTACAAAAAAAGAGGAAAGGTTCAGTAAGGCAAATTTACTTTTAAGTTTTAAAGAAGATTGATATTATATTAATATACTCTTTAAAAGGAAAAAGAAGAGTAAGCAGATTATGAGGAAAATTATTTTTTGCTATGAAAAACTAATAATTATATAAAAGTGTTCTTAATATCATATAGGCAACTACTGTTGATCCAAGTCTGTTTGTTAAAATCATTATAGAATAGAGTCTCCCTTAGAGCCTTTACGAAAAAAAAATCAACCTTGCCAAACCCTAAATTCCACATTTTGGCCTCCAGAACTTAGATAATAAATCTCTGTTCTTTCAAATCACATAAATTGTGTCACTTTTCCTATGGCAGCCCTAGGAAACTAATATTATCTTTAAGTCAAGGAATTGTTAAGAGGTTACCCTTAACTGAAGCAAGATAAATAAAAATCCAGCCTGTACTATGTACTGAGCTATGTACCTATCACTAATTTTCAAGGTTTTATAGTGTAATTAACAATAGTATCAATAAGAAGCGACTTATCTGAATAATAGGGTCTAGTCACAAGCATGTGAATGGAGCACATAGTTAGCTAGGTAATAAACATGATGGAGCCCTAGATTTGATGACTTCTCTGAGTTATCTGTACACTCAGCTTCTCACTGTACCTTACCCATGTAGAATAACTGGGGCTGGCATTAAAAATCAGGGACTTCGGGGTACCTGGGTGACTCAGTGGGTTAAGCCTCTGCCTTTGGCTTAGGTTATGATCTCAGGGTTCTGGGATCAAGCCTCACATTGGGCTCTCTGCTCAGCTGGGAGCCTGCTTCCCCCTCTCTCTCTGTCTGCCTCTCTGCCTCTTTGTGATCTCTCTGTCTGTCAAATAAATAAATAAAATATTTAAAAAAATCAGGGACTTCTATATTGATATGCTATAGATAGTAGTATACAGAATTTTCATTCTGAAGCCAGAACCAAATTGCTTGTTAGATCAAACTAGGCATTGCATAACTCTATATAGATAAACCCCTGTGAGCTAGGTATTTTACAATTAATAAAATAGGTAAGCTTGAAATAAGTTATGTAAGGGTAAGGTTTTGATGGGGAAGTCATTTTAGGAACATTTGGGAAGTGAAAGGGTAGCATGAGAATGATGGGGCATTGTGAGTTACCTAGAAGTAGGGGACCAAGACTAGAAAGTGAGATTTCTGCAGCCAAATATATTTCATGTTGTTTCTCAGAGGATACAGAGGAAGAGCACCTGGGTGGCTCAGTTGATTAAGAGTTTGACTCTTGATTTGCTTAGGTCATGCTCTTGGGATCCTGAGGTTGATCCCCTTGATGGGCTCCCACTGGGGGTGGAGCTTGCTCCCTCTTCCTCTGCCCTCCACTCCACATACACATGCATGCACCCACAGACTGAGCCACTCAGGCATATATATATATATATATATATATATATATATATATATATATATATTTCAAATCCCAAAAGTAAAGGCTAAAAATTATCTGGAGAAAGAATCATTCAGTAAGCCATGTGAAATGTCTGTCAAAAAGGAGACTTTAGGGGTGCCTGGGTAGTTCATTCATTAACCATCTGCCTTCGGCACAAGTCATGATCCCAGGGTCCTGGGATCTAGCCCCACATCAGGCTCTCTGCTTAGCAGGAAGCCTGTTTCTTCCTCTCCCACTCCCCCTGCTTGTATTCCCTCTCTCACTGTCTTTCTCTCTGTGTCAAATATATAAATAAAATCTTTTAAAGAAAGGAGACTTTATTTATTCATTAATTTTTAGTTGGATGACAACTGGTATCAAATTTATGGCATTTAAAATCTATTGAATGTATTAAGTGAGTAATTGTGTTAGTTTTATTTAAAAATACAACATATGAAATGATTCATCTATTACACTATTTGTAATTATTTCAAATAGGAAGAAGTTGCTGTGAATGAGGTCAAAGAGGTTGCTGCCTGAGTTCTCCTCAAGGATTTTGATGGATTCCTGTCTCACATTGAGGTCTTTCATCCATTTTGAGTCTATTTTTGCATGTAGTAGATTTAGTATGAATTTTTAGGGCATTTTGGGGGTTCATATCTGTTTCTGAGGTGAGACTTTGAGGAATTTACTGGGATTAGAAATAGAAATAATGATCTTAATTCTTTACATAGGAAGTTTTTCTTTTCTTGCCTAAATTCAACCTTTCCAATTCTCCAGAATGGGAAAGTCCCTGGAGGTCTGAAGGCTGTTTCCCCCTTCTCAATGCTTTGCTTTTTGGATATAGCACCACCAGTTATTTCAAAGTAATGTCCAAACTACACCATCCCCAACAAGGAGAATAAGGGATCTTATTTATCTCAGAAACCTTGTGCTAGACACCCACTTTGGGTAACTTGAGGAACCAACTTTAAACACAATTAACCTCCTTTTCTGGTTTCCCAGAACCAGGGTTGTGATATTCCCTCTCTGCTACTCTGACCTACATCATCTGGTGCTGGGATCAAACATTCCTCATGTGTAATGCAAACACTCAAAAACAAACAAACAAACAAACAAACAAACAAACAAAACAAGAACTATCATCAGACAGAAAAGGAAAACCAAAGAAAGAACTTTGTGCTTTTCAGTATATATGACATGTCTGCCCCCTGGTATACTTGGCTGCTTATACCTGAGGTCATACTACTGCCAGGTGTCTGCTGTGGCTCCTAATATTGGATATTATCTGTCTGCTTACCTAACTCAGTCTATCAAAATCTCCCAGAACACCTGTGGCCTGAGGTCTCCAGCCCTAGGTGCACCCTTCTCTCTTGAGTGTAATGAGAGCAATGAAGATGGTTTCTCTATAGGTTTGCTTTGACAAATGCATAATTAAAAGAGAAAATGCTTTCTCAACTATAAATGTCCTTGAAATTTAATGAACTAGTTGAGTCTTTAACTCTCCATGACCTAGTAAATTAATGATAATCATCAACATTTTTCTGAATTAAATAATCATTGCTGATTATTATATGCTAAACATTCTGAAATATCACCTCAAGTACCATTTATAACAATCTTATGAGACATTTAGTGTCATTACCACCACCATCATAAAAATAGAGAATAGCTACAGAAGGAAAAAATTACCCAAGTTTCATTCAGCCAGTCTGTGAACATTTATTGAGCTCTTGCTGTTTGCTGGTTGTGGTTCTCGATGTCAGGAATAGAGTTGAACAATCAGAAATGGCCTCTTTACCAGTGTAGCTTTTCCATGTTACACTTGGTGCAGGCTTTGAACCTTAGCAGTCAGTGTTTCTCAATACTAGCTCATAGCTGTTGGGCTTCACTGTCTACACTGTGGCATCTCTGGTCCTCTGTTATGAGAAATGAAGAATGTGAAGTCAGATAGAGCTCTGGTGATCACATATTTAAGTTAATGAACAACAACAACAAAAACTCTTCCACAGGAGGATTCTACAGCCTCTTCGAAAGCTGTCAGTAATTTATGCTCAGATTATCTGAGTTCTTTTTCTAGTTCTGGTAGTAATGAGACATGTGATTGGACCAGTTATGCAAACTTTTACTATTTTAATTTTACCTTTTTGGGAAAAGGGGAGTAGCAGAACCTATGCTGCCTGGTGTTAATTTTGTGTTTTTCAGAAGCAGAGTTTATTGATATGGTTACATAAATGTGCATAAAGTTCAAACCTTCTCAACAACAACATTGTTACCTTATGGTGATTCAATATAAATTATACACATATATATATATGTGTGTGTGTGTGTTTAAATCTACAGAATAAATTTTTAGACAGAATGAACATTTCTGTGAATTTTTGTGAATTTTTAAAGATTATATAAATCTATAATAGTTTTAGAGAATAAAGCTGGACAAAAAATTCTTAGGTTTTTAAAGTACATTTTACATATGAGAAAAAAATTTTCTGTTAATAAAAATAGGAGTAGTGCCTATCAGTTCATTTTTTGAACATAAAAATTCAGTTACTGATAATTCATTAGGAACCAAGCTTTGGTTAAATGGAGCCATCCGTTGTTAATAGCCTGTGGTGCAGTAAGGCTCACAGTGAACAGGTGATGATTGCAGTACTTAGCACTTCGGAGAATGAAAGTATAGTGACTGTAATCATTCTAAAAATTACTTCATAAATGTCACACTGCTAATTACAGTTCAAAGAATTAGCATCTGGTTGAAGTTATAGGTGTAGCTTTGAGGAATTGGTATTACAGGAAATGCATTTAAAGAACCTTTAATCACAACAGAAAATGCTCTCTGCCCAGCTTTGGGTACCCAATACAGTAAGTCGCACCTGCTGTTTACTAAGAGTGCCTAAGTATAAAAAGCAATCGATGCTGGATTTTCTTCAGTGGAACAAGGAAAACAGTATCATTTTATATTTTAGATATTATGGTTCCTGAAACAAATGAAAATTGTGAGACCTTTAATGAATTTTTAAGTTTCAGTAATATTGGCGGTTACTAAGCTATAATAGTTCTGATCCATAATCAATATGCAAATCAGATATGAAATTACGAAGGAACATTAAATGACACTAACTTGTTTTTAATATAGACTGCGTAAGGAAAAAGTGTTTATGAAGAGACATTGTGAAAACCATTCATGCTAATCCATTGGCGAAGAGGCATTTTAAGGATTATTCTGAAGCAAGAGGATCATCTTGAATTTTTGACTTGGAAGTTAGTGTTTGAAAAAAGCAATAGAGAGAAGGTCCACAAATAGGTCCACATATGTTATTTAATACATAACAAATGCAGCTTTTAAAATTAGAGAGAAAGGCATCTTTTTTCCCCAAAATAATGTTGAGATGATAGATTAACATATTGGGGAAAATATAAACAGATAAAAATGTAAAAGCAAACATTTAATCATAAATGTAAGAAACAAAATATGGCTTGTTTTTTAAAGGTGGATTATTTTTTAATTAAAAATGATACTAAATTTAAAATCAATAAAAATGGACATATCTAATTTTATAAACTAAAGCTTCTGCATAATAAAAATAAACTAACAAAAAATGTAAACAGGGTATATGTGATCTTACCAAACTTAGATACATTAGAACATATATAAGAGCATTCGTCTATATGAAGAGCACTTTGTTGTTTTCAAATGATACGGAAAAAATAAAGACTATCACCATAGGACAAATGTAAACACTGAAAAACAAATAATGAGATTCAAACCAGGATTAAATTGTAGGCATATGAAACTACAGTGGGAAGATATATATATTTTTAAGATTTTATTTATTTATTTGACAGAGAGAGATCACAAGTAGGCAGAGAGGCAGGCAGAGAAAGGGAGAAGCAGGCTCCCCGCTGAGCAGAGAGCCGATAGGCTCATGGGGCGGGATAGCAGGACCCTAAGATCATGACCTGAGCCGAAGCCAGAGGCTTAACCCACTGAACCACCCACAGGCCTCTGAAAAGATAATTTTTATAAGAAATATTGGGTGTATTGCTTTCTAAGAAGCAAATAGGTGTCCAGAAAGTGACAATGGACTCCCGGTGGGAAAACAAACAATGATCACAAACATTAAGGAGGGGTGCTTCTGTGATAATTAAAATACCACTTTGAGAAATCTACACTAAAGTAAAACAAAACTGAATGGGAAGAAATCAGGGACGGAGACAAACCATGAGAGACTCTGGACTCTGGGAAACAGAGGATCACAGAAGAGAGAGGAGTTGGGGGACAGGGTAGCTAGGTGATGGGTATTAAGGAGGGCACATGTTGTGATGAACACTGGGTGTTATATGCAACTAAAGAATCATTGAATTCTACATCAAAAACTAATGATGTACTATATGCTGGCGAACTGAACATATTAAAAAAAAAAAGAGGATACCTGCCACCAAAAAAAAAAAAAAAAAAAAAGAAGATATTTACCATAAACTTTATGGACTTTATGGATATTTGTATTTAATATTAATTATATAAATATTAAAACTGCTTTTAACATTCTTAAAACAAAACCAAACAGTCTCTTGGGCCATGATTTATATAAGATAGGTTAAAATTGAATTTTTAATAAATGATATTTTCAAAAGTATGAAAATACCTAGTATAGTGTTTAGATTAAAATTATAAGAGTGCATTTATATTTTCTGATAATATGAAGTTACTAAAAAGGCTTCTGATTTATAATAATAGCTGGGAGTACACATAAATATATAGAGGGATGGGAAAAGCTGGTTATACTGAAAGGATGGACAGAAAAGAGATTAACAAGAATTATCTGTAAGCAATGTGATTATAGGTGATTTTAAATTCAAATTTTACTTTTTATTTTATTTTCACAAGTTTAAGTGGCCATATATAATTTACATAGTTTCCTTTATATTTTTACCTTTCATAAAGTTATGTATTTGGAACTAAACAAAACAATTTAAACGTCAGCAGAATTCATCATCTACCCAAAACTGCTTCCTCCCCAGCGGTAACTCCTATGCTACGTTTTATATTATTTTTCTGATATTTCTGTTCACTCACATACACACATTTTTGTCAAGTAATTATACACACACACACACACTATATATATATACACACACGCACACACTTTCTTTTTATTACTGTTTCTGGCATGTGATTTACAAATTCTTTCAATAACTTATTTGTTGAGCACCTATTAGGTATTAGGCCTTAAAAGGCACATGAAAGAAAATTTAAAGTGAAGAAAGTACAGAATTACCAAAAAAAAAAGTCCTGTACTATGTATCTTAAACTTTAGTGAACTGGAAACACACACTAAAAATGTAAAAATTACACATATAGCATGTCAGATAGAGTTAAATGCTAAAAGGAAAAAGAAACAGCAAAAAGATTCTTTCTCATGGTGGTTAAACTGACAGAAAAGGAAGTCCTCCCATTTTTCTTGAACCCTCTTTAATTAGATGGTTAAAGTCATCTTTGTTAAGTACAAAGCCAAAGCCAATATTTAGTTAGTTTACTTGATCCAATATTAACATTTGACATGGTTTTTTATTCCCTTTGTCAAAAGATGTGTGTGTGTGTGCACGCATATATAAGGCAGAGAAAGAGAGAGAGAGATGGGGCACTATATACTCTTCTTAACTCATTTCTTCTTAAATCATGGGTTTCCCCTTACCGTTCTTATTTATGTTTTATCCTTATCTTTCTGGACTTCAAATATTGGAATGGCTGTGTGATATATTTTTTCAGATTCATTGCTTTAAATGTCAATACACAGAAAATTTCCAAATTATATTTTCAGTCTGAAATCTAAAATCCCCTTAATTCTAGCCTAGATCTGCAGTTGCCTATATGACATCAACATTTGGATATATAATAGGCTTTTCAAAATTAACTGGTCCACATATATATTTTTACTAACCCAGACACCCACAATGTATTCATCCAACACTTTTCACTGCCTGATAAAATATATAATCACATATGTATTGTCCCTTCTTAAAAAAGGGACAGTAAACTGAAATTCTTATCAGATCACATTACTCCTTTCCTCAGTATACTCCTTTCAATTGCAATAAAGACTTTCTTAACTTATCACTCACCACCTTTTTACCTCATCTCTGAATACTTCAACTGGTTTATTCCAGATTGTCTATGTGAGATTCTTGATGCTCTAGAACCTCACCAAGCATGCTTCAATCTTGGACATTTTCACTAGCCACTCAATCTGGAGTCACTCTTCTTTTGGATGACTACACAAGTAAATTCCCCCTTCTTTTCATGTTTATCCTCAAAAATAAAGTGACAGTGAAGCCTTTCCTTACCCTCACATTTAAAAGAGAATGCTCATACAAGTACATGCACATGTTTGCTCATATGCCTTCACACCGCCCCCACACACATACACACACACAACTCAATACTGCGTGCCTTAACTGTTCAATTTGCTATTCTTTTCTATAGGACTTAATATCATCCCAAATTCTGTGGATATTAAAATTTTCAGATATAGATCATAAAGTAGGTATCCTTTAAGTATTTGAATTAAAAAATGTCAACCAAAAGATTACCCTCTGAAATAAGCAAGAATGTATAAATGGATACAAATGGAGCATATATAGATGAAAAAAAATACATAATTGTTTAATCACTATTGTTCAGTAAACAATTAAGCCAGGAGATGGAATACAGATAAAAAGAGAGTGAGTACAATGGAAGATACTGCTGAGGAAATTACAGAGTTCATTATGGAATGACATAGAAAAGGTCAGAGAAAATATTAATGAGAAGAGATTGACGGAGATGGCTTTAACATTCCCCTGGATATAAAATTTAGACAGGTTCTTCCTGACCACATGCCCTTGACTGACTTTTTCTTAAAGTATTTGCTTTAGAAACCTTGTAATTGCAAATTGTTTCTCTGCTTTTCTGTATTGTAAACCTTCTCCCAGGCCCTTGCCAGTTTTACAACTCTGAAATGCCTTTTTCAAGGACCTGGGAGCCATAGTTTTGATGTAACTATCACCCTGTCTCTGGGCCTCAGTGGGAAGGTAGGAACCTAATGTCAAGCAGCATCAATTAGAAAACACTGATAGCCTAATCATAATGACCAACCTCCCCCAAACACTTCCTCCACTAGCTGACCTGTGTTTAACAATCTTCCTGCCTTTTGTTTCAGTGGAATTGAGTTGAATCTCTCCATGACAAGTTTTGGGTCCTATTGTCATAGTCTTGAATAAAGTCTTCCTTGCTTATTTAGCTCTTTCCAGGGCAATTTTTCCCTGACAACATATGTAAGCTAAAACAAGAACCTCTAAAACATGCATAGAGCCTATTAAAAAAAGAATGAGATGCCTGAAATTTGAATCCTGAAAAGATAAAGAATAAAAATTTCCTGATGAATTAAAGCCAATAATTGACAGGCTCAGGAAGCACACTTCCCAAGCACATTAAAAAAAGGGGAAAAAGAAGTATACTTATCTATTATGCAGATTATGTGTTTTCAAAATATTTGTCACCGGAGATGCTTGGTTTAGGCAAAAGTTAATATGAGGCTGTATCACAGTCATCATTTTTTCTAAAATGCCTTTCATTAAATTTATAGAGTTTTAAACAAATCTATTTTTATGATAAAAATCTAGGTTTATGAAGTACATCTTAATAAACAGGGAAGTACAGCTTAATAAACAGATATTTCATTTTTTATTCTTATAGTTTAATGAGATTTCCAAATAATTTTAATTTTATTTTGGGGAAACATGATGAATATTTTGTTGCCAAATCATTGCACTAACACTTTCTTCAACTATATGTCTTGATGATTTAACAATCAACTGTGCTGAGAACTGCTGTTAGAAACAAATGGTACCTGATCCTAGTGCCTCATGATCAACTTGAGTCACTCTGCTTAGTTTTCTGTTGAAAATGGTCACATTCTATGTTATATTATTTGCAACATATTTCATGTAAAATAGTAAGCAACATCATTAACATTAAATTCTAAGGTATCTTTTCAGTAGGTTTTTCATTTTGATTTTGTTTTTCTGGCTTATTTGTACATATGACTATTAAATATATTTTTGAAATCTGACAATATGCAGACTATAAATCTTTTTTAGACTATATATCTTTTATATCATGTAGTAGCAAATATACATGATTTGCCATACTTTTAGAGACAGCAGCATTTAAAAATTATAACATTGGTATAATTAATTTATATTATTAATTATGCCTTTATTTTTGATCAATATATGTATTAATTATATCATGCAGTTAAATATTTATTTTAAGTAATAGTGCAGTAAATATTTTTGAGATTATATTCATATAGTCTTTCATTTCAACACATTGAAAGTTAACACGGAATAAAATGGTCTTGTATCTTTTAAAAAATATATTTCTTAGAAGATATTAATGATACACATATTTCAGCCAATGTAATTTTATCTAATTACATTCCTGGAAGTACTTTCACAATTGATTCTGGTGATAAGGCCAACAGCTAAGAGGACACAATGATCAAATTTGAGATAATGGTAATAATAATGATAACTCCCACTGAAATATTTAAGAATTATCTTTGCTGTTCATTCTAAAGCATCACACTCTATTTCCACACAGTCATACATTTTTGCAAATGTATTATATAATAGCTTGGTTTCATCTTCCTGGTGAAAGTGCAGTAGAGATTGGCATATAGACATATGAATGAAGTGCTTTGGTGTAAGCTTCAATAATTTTTCCATGATGTAAATGAGAAAAAAAATAGTGCTCATAAAATAGAAATATTATCATGAAGAAAACAAAAGGCCAGAAACTGATCTGAAGTGCCTGCAAGAAATATATTAATACTTTATTCTTTTGAATATATATATTTGGACAATACAATATAACATAAATTATTTAAATAAATTTTTTCATGTGAGGACTGTTCAGTTGGTAAGAAAGGAACATATGCAGAATGCATAAATACAGTATTGAAACTACATGTAAGGTTTTACTTAGTTAGCAAAAAGGCATCACCAGAAGAGAACTCCAGGAACAGAAAACCATTTGCATCTGTCTACTTTGAGATAAATATAGGATTGGTCAAAAACGGTGTACTGATTTATTTATTTGGGGGAAATGCATTTGAATAAGTGTGGATTTGAGAGATATTTCTAAATAGAAGGAAAAGCTATTTAGAAAAAGATTTAACTGATTAATAGTTGTGAAGACAGGAACCAGAGGACATAGCACTGTGATATACTGATAAATGTTTGGGAACCAGCCTTCTGGTGGGAAGAATATCCTTCATTTGTCACAGCTGTCATTTTCCGTAATGTAAGTATTGGTACCATGACCAATCCCAAGATACTGGTTTAACATACCTGAATATAGCCAGTTCAAGCCAGGTCTAGCATATCACCACATAAGACAATTAACATTTATATGTACATGGAATAAAGCATATAGAAAGAAAAAAAAGAATCTGGAGTAAACCTGGAGATCAAAGAGAAAAGACTAAACAATGCTTAGTGTGTAGGCTAAGAAGGCAGTCTCTTATGTCTGGGGCTCTTGGAGGATATTTTGTTGTCTAGCATCATATCAGGTAGAATTTATATATTTTAAGTGAATTGACCATGTAAGCTATTCAGCTGTATAGATTTTGTACATTAACATTACATTCAGTATATTTTATGTTATAATGAGGACACTATGAGAAAAGCGTATGAGAAAACTTTCAATAAATAGTAGCCAAAAACATTTATTCTTCAAATTATATTCATATCAAACAAGGTATAAGATGTTTTGCTAAAGAAACCTGCTAACAGGGGCGCCTGGGTGGCTCAGTGGGTTAAAGCCTCTGCCTTCAGCTCAGGTCATGATCCCAGGATCCTGGGATCCAGCCCTGCATAGGGCTCTCTGCTCAGCAGGGAGCCTGCTTCCCTTCTCCTCTCTCTGCCTGCCTCTCTGCCTACTTGTGGTCTCTGTCAAATAAATAAATAAAATCTTTAAAAAAAAAAAGAAACCTGCTAACATAATTTATGGAGTAATAATTTATGTCTTACATTCCTTCCAATAAAGTCTAATATTTTTAAAGTTATGATCAGAAGACACTAAAATATTCAATAAAAATTATTTCATATGTATAGCTGTTGCTTTATTTAATAGTTTACACCATTTAAATATTTTCCTGTAGGAAGAGGGTTCTCACCAGACACTGGATACTGCTGGTGCCTTGATTTTGGACTTATCAGTTATGAAAAATGTCTGTTGTTTAACCCGCCCACTCTACGCTATTTTGCTATGGCAGGCCAAGATGACTTAGGCAGACTTAGTTGCAATTATTTTATATGATATAGTTGGAAAGCCAACTTGGAGAGCCCAAGATAAGCCATAGGGAAATGATTAGAAAGTATACTAGTACTTTATTTAAAAAATGCAATATAAAATAACTAATACCCTTTCCTATATATAAAAAGTACTTTTTTAAAAGATATAGAGGGGAACCACATTAACAATATTAACAATACTAGCAAAGAGTAGCTAAACATATCTGTAGGATATACACACACACATCCATCTACTTAGTGATATTAAACATAAAATAAATTGAAACATGTACCATAACTTATGTGGAAGCCCTCACTATTACAAAGATGTCAATCCCCCTAACTATTCAGAAATAATCACAATACTTAATAATGATGATAAGATGAATATATACTATGCATTTACTGAGTTCCTATGGCTGAAACTGATAAACTGTCTCCCCATATTCTTCCTTCTTGCAACCTTACCCTTATGTTAAATCAGGCACGTGGCTATCTATATTTATGTCAGTGTCTTGAACTTAGAATAAGAGCAGAAGTACTATATACAGCTTCAGAGTCATTCCGTAAAAGATAAAACTTCTTGCATCAGCTGGAAAATGGCAAAAGAACTTCCCCAATGGAAGACAATATTGTGCATAGTAGAGTCCACAGCTCCTGGAGTTGCTCACCCACCTGACTACTTCAGGAATGTAATATGTAAAAGAGAAACTCTTTATCTTAGATAGAGATAAAGGAATGTAATATGTAAAAGAGAAACTCTTTATCTTAGATAAGTCAGTTATTGTGGAAATACATTACCGCAGTACTATAGCTTGGACTTCTAATTTTATTTATATTTTGAGAGGGAAGAAGTAATTGCTTTAGGTCAGAAAATAATCAGAACCATCAAGAGACATGGCATTAAGAGTCCCACCATGTGACCACAGCTTATCCCTCTTACGATGACTTATCCATATATCAGTGGTTTCTCTTTATCCTTTATATCTTCATGAGAAGTGGAATTACAGGTTCTGCTCCTCCAAAGCAGAATATTTTTTTCCTTAATATTGCTTATCACTGCTAGAGATTTCATATTTAAATAGGACTTACTTCTGATTGGTCCAAATCATTTATTTCCCCAAATTTAGCAAACAAAACAAAAAAGCTAAGTACATTTTTTGTTAAGTATTTCTGAAGGATTTAAATTACAAATGAAATATTGTCATCACATTTGTCAGCACAAATAACACAGGTTGGACACTTGCTGTCTTTTGCTAACTTCTGAAACAGTGATAATCACCAACTTTAAGAAATTCTGCTACGCAATAGACAGGAAAAGAAAATGCCAAATGAAATAAATGCTGAAGATTACACAGGTGTAAAGCAGTGTAACTCATGTGTTATTCCATGGAAAAGTTGCAGGATAACATGACCTATTTTTGTGCCTGATAATTCCAGAGGTGGAAGAAAATGTGAATGGATCATGTTTTCCCCTACTATAGACTAAGACCATTTGCCTTTCTTTTCTCTAAAGCAAAGGATTCATTCAAAATGAGCAGATAATAGAGCAAGTCTTAAGATAAATGTGACAAATATTTAAAATACACCCTTATTTATTCCTCTGAGAATTATAATAGCAAATATTAATAGATAATCCATGCTAATATTACTCTTACAGCAATAAAAAATGTTGACTGTATGTGAGCATATTTATTGGTGTTTCATTAATACCAGAAAAAAACCCACAAAAAGTAATAAATAAAATTAAAAAATTATCTCTCCCCTTTCAGCTGACCTAGGAAACTCTTCCTGGGCTCTGTCTGTTTAAAATTCCTACTGGAGAGCCTTCATTGTCATCCCATAATTCTTAACTTTGCTGTAAATGGAGAACACTTTTTTATCCTTTTATATTAAAAGGAGTAGAAAAGGTGTATTCTGTTCTCTTAATATTAACACACAAAATATATTTAATAACTTTTCGTGGAACATCATTTCAAAGATCACACTTAATTTAAAAAAACAAGCTGGAGTATTTGAATTGATATGAATGTAGACACGAGGAGGAGTTTCCTGAGTCTCAATAAAATTGAGACTCATATTTAAGTATATGTGTCATAATTGCTCAGAATCTGTGACATTCCTTCATACATTTAGCTGTTGCTTCAGTTAATAGTTCACACCATTTAAATATTTGTTCCACAGGTTATTTAATTTAGTCACGGTCATTCTATCAGATATAAATTTAAATACAGCATTTTGCTATCTAACACATGTTAATGTTAAGCTGTCCTCTTGGTTATGTAAGGAATGTTGAAATGTGTACATTTCTCTAACATCTTCGGGATAGTATTATTCTCTTTGAAGACAATGTTTTCCAAATTTAAAAACTTTCAATATTAATTTTTGGACTAAGCAATTTGTTACTTAAAATGAATTTAAAGTATTCATCATTTCACTCAGATGATAGTGGCTTCTTTCCTTATAATTTTGATGATAGGGAAAAACTATATGTTTCACTTTAGACAAAGAGCCTAACATTTAGTACAAAATAAATTAACTTTAATGAAACATATGCATTTTAAAATCAATCTCAGCAAAATGCTCTTTTCATTTATCTCTTGCATTTTTGAAAAAAATTATTTGAAGTAACTTCCAATGTCTCTATAAAAATGAAAGCTTTTTACTCATATTAGTAAAACATGAAATTTTCCTAATAAAATTTTCCTCACTAGGAGATCATAATTTCACACCAGTGTGGTCTACAATCTCTCCTGTTGGGGTAAGGATTTGGCCACATCTGTTAAGAAACCTCCCTTGTCCATTCTCCTCCCCCACCCCTGCCTCTTCTGTAATACCCACCTGATTCCTTTTGCTTTTGCAGAATATTGTATCTGCATGCAAGGAGCCACTCTGCCTGTAACTTAGCAGAATTTTTTGGAGTGCCTTTCCAAATTTGAGAATTGGGAAGATTACTTTCCCATAGTCCCATCCCAGGGACGTTGTCCTCTTTTGTTTTTAGGCCTCTGCAGACCTCATTTTTTAACTTCATCATTAGTAAATTTCCTTAACATGGACAGTTTTACCTAACTTGTGTTGCATTCTAATGCTAGTAACTTATTTTTTTGAAGATTTTGTTTATTTATTAGAAAGAGAGAGATAGCAAGAGAGAGCATGAGCAGAGGGGAGAGGGAGAAGCATACTCCCTGCTGATCAGGGAACCCAACATGGGGCTGATTCTCAGGACCCTGGAATCATGACCCAAGCCAAAGGGAAGATACTCAACCAACTGAGCTACCCAGGTGACCCCAACCTACCTATTTTTAAAGGCAATATTTCAGGCAATATGAGGCTTTTTTTTTTACCTCTCAATCAATATCACATACTAATCTTTTACAACAAAACCCTTTGAAATGATCTTGCCTACAGAGACATCATTTTCTGCCACTCTGTCTAAATTTTTTTTAATTTTTAATTTTTTTAAATTTTTTTAAGATTTTACTTATTTATTTGACAGAGATCACAAGTAGGCAGAGAGGCAGGCAGAGAGAGGAAGGGAAGCAGACTCCCCGCTGAGAAGAGAGCCCTATGTGGGGCTCTATCCCAGGACCCAGGACCCTGGGATCATGACCTGAGCTGAAGGCAGAGGCTTTAACCCACTGAGCCACCCAGGTGCCTCTCTGTCGAAATTTTGAGTTACTTGACAGCAGATGGGTCTTTTCTTCATTCTTATCACCCACTCTCTTCACAACACTTCAAAATTAATAGATGCTTAACAAATATTTATTGAGTTGATCTACAGCATAATTAAAACTTTTTAATTTATTGGTTATTGTTTTTCCTTCCCCAGTAAAATATAAGCAACAGGAGAGCAGATTTCTTCTCTTCTAGACCCCTGTTACACAAGCCTTAGGAATTGAACTTGACACATATTATACATTTAAGAAATAGTTACATAAATTAATAAATATAAATTTAATATTTGAAGCAAATTCATTAGTCCCCTTGAGATTTTCATGTATTTAGTTTTAAATAAGGGACATGCTAGATCACAAAATTGCAGAGAAGGAAGGTGTATGTAGTGGAAAGGGACTATTTAAGTTGTAACCAAGCACAAATTAATTTAGTTGCACTGGTGCATAGATGATACCTGAGGAATTTTGTCCTTATGAGATTATTTGTCAATGTTAAATAAGATGATATTTGTCAAATATTAGCAAATAAGAGGTCTAGACCAGAATCCTGGTTACCTAATTACTCTTTATTACCTCTCCTCATATGTATACATGCTATATGTCTAACTCTGTCATGTATATGCATGCTATGTGTATGTGTGTTTAATTCTGTATTTTCACTGTGCATCTAATTCTAACTTTGTCATGTGTACACATGCTATGTGTGTTTAATTCTGTATTTTCACTGTGCATCAAAAGGTTTGGGAAAATTATTTGTCATGTGCTTTGTACACAGATACTTGATAATTTATAATTGCTGGTCTTTTCCACCTTTGGGCCAATGATTATGCCTTTAAAATTTATCAATACTTTTGTAATTTTTGTTTTTCTAGGGATATGAGTGATGTGAAATTTATTAGAATATGGGACCTAATAAATATGTTTATGCCTCAGTAGTTTAATTTTTATTTGTCCACAAACATGAAGAATTTTGATAAAAACACCTTTAAAAGGTGTATCTATGAATTAAAAGTTTAGATATGAAATAAAGAGGCAATTATCTAATGGTTATTTTGTGAAGCCTTTTGTTAAGAACAATCTGTGTACAAAGCACATATTCTTCTCAATTAGTTCTCAACTAGAACAAAAAAAAATTGACTGCCTGAAAATATCTGTTACAATACAATGTACCTTCAGTAGCCCCAAAATATGCCTTATACATTCACAGATTTTTCAGTCTTCAAAATAGATGCTACCCTGAATTTTTGGGGAAAATGGAATTATATATTAAATGTTCACATAATTCATGCTTTGTTTAGAATATATAATATTGAATACTTCCTTATATTTAGAATTATTTTATCTGAATTAAATTTTGGTTTAAAAATGTGAAGAAACATGAAACAATATGGTCCAGAATTATAATCATGACCAAATGCACACATGAAAAAGACCATAATCCTACCATAATAATATATAAAAATTACATCTATACTTCTCCTCTATTCATTTAAACTTATTGGCACCTAGTATATCTCATAAGAGTCCACATTGCATTTCAAGTAAACTTCAAAAGGACAATGAAGACCTCAGGAGACCAATGAGTTGATTCCAAGAGTGTTTCTGATGACCATGTAAATCTGCAAAGCAGCTCCAAGGATTCTGTTTTATTCTCAGAATGTGTTAAGGGAACTGACGTTTATCAAGCAAATTAAACAGAGCTCATCCTTAAAAAATAAATAAATGCATATATTAGGAGATATTGGAAGAAAAATCCTGTGAGACTGTTTATTGTTTTGTTTTGTTTGCTTGTTTTGTTTTCCTTGAAGCATACAAGATAAATTGTCTTTTATACTGTACATAAGCACTAATTTCTGTAATATTCACCAGTTACTACATTGGGAATACTTAGTAGAAACTATTAGCTTCTGAATTAATTAATGCAAAAAGTGTTACAATATGCTGTAAAGCACTTATAAATCCTTGCATACATTTAAATTTTGCAAATGCTCTCTAAAGGATACATTTTTATATGATTCATATTCCCCTAAAATATGTAAAGTATTTTACAATAGTTTAATGACATTTAAAGCTAATTAATGACACTTAAAAGAAATCAAGGGCTTTCACATGATGGGCTCAAAGTGGTAGGAAAATCGCTAATTTATTAAAGCATAACAACTCTATTTTAAAATTGTGCCCTATATGCTTTAACAAATATTTTTTAAAGATAGCTTGGGAAGAGTTTAGAGATGAGGAATAAAATAAAATTGCTAGGCTTTATATTTTGCTAAAAGCTTTAGGAAAACATGGGATAAAAAAGTATTATTATCCTTTTACCAAATCAAGCTTTTCCCTGATACTTCTAATGTTTATTTTCCACTTTGTTTTGATAAAATATGGTGTGCTTGAAAGAGAATTTCTTACAATATTACAAAAAAATTACATTACAAATAGTATTCAAAATATTTGCCATCTGTTATTTTACTCTTGGTCTTCTGTGCTTAAACTTATTTAAATGATAATTGGGTCAGCAGTTTTTCCTCTTAATGATGTTTATTTATTTTTATAAAAATTAAACTTTTCAATAAAATATCCATTAAAAATGAAGCTGAATATGAAATTAACCCCCCATAACAACACATATTTGTCAACAAGATGACATTATTAATCATACAGATATACCATTGGTATCAAGGAGGAAAGTAGTTGTAATATAAATATAAATAACTAACTTAGAGTAAGAAGACGTGATTTAAATTGTTCACCAGTTACATAACTTAAAATAAGAAATATAATGCCTCTGAGCTTTGAGTTCGTCACATATAAAATAAGACAAATATTATTTAATCTTGTATATAGTTATATTGACTAATGATGTACTGGGTAAAACAAAGTTGGTCACTCTAATTTGATATACAAAGCAAAACATTTTGCATATACCATACTAATTTATAAAAAATATCATTAGGTTGTAATTAAAGTCTCAATTGACATATTTTTAATTTTTCATTAGGACTTTATTTTTAGAAAGGAATATTATGTTCCTAGCACAGTTGAAAGGGTACAGGCATTTCCCATATACCCCATGCCCCCACTCATGTATAACTTTCCCCATTATCTACATTCCCCACCAATTGGGAACAAGTGATGAATTGTTGATGAATCTACATTAGTACACCATAGTCACTGAAATCTCCATAGTTTACCTTAGGGTTCACCTTTGTTGTTGTATATTGCATAGGTTTAGATATATAACTATTATGGTATCACACTGAGTATTTTCACTGCCCTAAAAATGCTCTCTGACCCACCTGTTCATTCATTCCTCCACCCTCAACCTACGCCAACCACCAGTCATTTTACCTTCTTCACAGTTTTGCCTTTCCAGAATGTCGTATAGTTGTATTCATATGGTATATAGCCTTTCAGATTGGCTTCTTTCACTTAGTAATATTCACTTATGATCCCTCCATACCTTTTTATGGGTTAGTAGGTAATTTCTTGTTGTTGTTAAGTAATATTTCAGTGTCTAGATGTACCACAATGTATTTATCCATTCACTGACTAAAGGACATCTTGATTGCTTCCAAGTTTGGGCAGTTATGAATAAAGTTGCTATAAACATTTGTGTACAGCTTTTAGCATAGTTATAAGTTTTTTAATTTTTTAAAATTTTTTATAATGTATTTTTATCCCAAGGGGTACATGTCTGTGAATCACCGGGTTTACACACTTCACAGCACTAACAATAGCACATACCCTCCCCAATGTCCATTACCCCACCCCCCTCCCCGGTTCCCCTCCCCACAGCAACCCTCAGTTTGTTTTGTGAGATTAAGAGTCACTTATGGTTTTTCTCCCTCCCGATCCCATCTTGTTTCTTTTCTTCTACATAGTTATAAGTTTTAAGTTATAAGTTATAAGTTTTCAGCTTCTTTGGGTAAAAACCAAGGGACATGATTTCTGGATTATATGATAAGAGTATGTTTAGCTTTGTAACAAACCTCAAAACTGTCTTCCAAAGTGGCCATGCCATTTTGCATTCCTAAAAAAAATGAGAGTTCTTGTTCCACATCCTCTTCAGTATTTGGTGTTGGCAATGTTCTGAATTTTGGTCATTCTAATAGTTGTGTGGTAGCATCTCACTGTTTTCATTTGCATTTCCCTGATGTCTGTGATGTGGACATCCCTTCATATCTTTATTTGCTATTTATATATCCTCTTTAATAAAGTGTATGTTAACGTTTTTGCCTCACTTTTCAGTTGGGTTGTTTTAATTATTGAGTTTAAAATCATATATTTTGGATAATAGTACTTTATCAGCTATGTCTTTTGAAAATATCTTGTGCCATTTTGTGGAAATTTTAGAATCAGTTTGTCAATTGAAAAAAAGCCTTGGGGATTTTGATTGAGATTGCATTGAATCTACAGATCAAGTTGAGAACATCTTGACAATATTGAATCATCTTGTCAATGAACATGGGATATCTCTCAGTTCACATTGTTTTCAATGTGAGCTGAGTGAACTTTTCACTCCCTTTCCACTCACTATTTTCAATGTGAACTTTTCCGGTTAGACACATTATATTTGACAAATGTACTATCTATATAAATGTTTAAATTTGGAACCTTTTTTTCTTTAATTAAATTATATAACTTTTTATATTTTACGAATTTAAAATTACTTTCAGTAGATTCAAATAGAATTTAACAAGTCTTGAATTAGTTATATTTAAATTAGTTTAATTAGTTAAAGTTATATTGACTGTTTACTATAAATCAGAGACACATAAATTAGAAGCTAAGCTTTTTGGCCAATTTCCATTTCTTCTATTTGAAATTATTTACAACTGAGTATAGCTGCAGTATATATACCCTAATGCTTAATTTATTGTTTCAAGGATGGGAAATCAGTATGTTTTACAGTAAATCTAATCTAAATGAAATTGTTGTAGCTATTTGATTTGAGACCTATAAGAATTATTTCAAATCATTCAACAGATAAGTTGCATTTTATATATAAGTTTACTTAATATGTTTTGCTTTTAAAGGCTTATGAAGACTGTCTTGAGTTAAAATGTTCCCTATATGTGATGTTTATCAGATGCCAAATTTTAGACAAAATACTCATTTTTCATAAATGACCTACTTCTTTGAGAGTGGTGATAATTTGTATTTCTTTAATTGACCATAGGATAAAAGCAAAATTAGTTCACAGTCAATCAAAATCTTACAAAATTTAGTCTCAATGATAACTTCCTACTACAATCCAATGAAAATAATTTGCTTCTGCCAGGCCAATTTCTATACTAAATTTCTAACATATTCTACTAATTCCCTTTAATATAAGTTACATAAAATTATTTCAAATAATTTCTTAAGTTCTTTATCCTGATTCAGATTTTAAATTCATAGAATATAAATAGGATAAACAATATCTTAGTCATTTTTCAACCATGCATAATATAAATTAAGTTTATTATGTGTTGAATGCATTATTAGTTACCATTTTTTCCAAAACTCTTAATAAAAATCTTAAGTATCATACATAATTTCCATAAAATTTA
Organism: Mellivora capensis; assembly: GCA_004024625.1. Lineage (NCBI taxonomy): Eukaryota > Metazoa > Chordata > Mammalia > Carnivora > Mustelidae > Mellivora > Mellivora capensis. Next base: position 47,563 of record PISX010009953.1, on the reverse strand, counting down.
TTAAGTAATATATTGGTAATATGTAAGTAATATATAATCCCAAGCATCAGTAGATTCTAGAAATAGTTCCATGTCTCTCTAGTCACTTCTTATTCATTTTCTCCATGGAAACTGTCAAAACATCTCTTTCTTAAAAACTCTTATCATTTAGTCCCCCTTCCCCTATTTCACAGAGAAAATAGATGACTTTGGTACTTGTAACTTCCTTTCACTAAACTATTGCTAAAGTCATCTTCCTAAATTGAAAATTATCACCTTGAATAAAACCCTTCAGTTGAGGATGATGTTTGCTGTGGGTCTTTCATAGATAGATTTTATGAAGTTAAGGAATGTTCCCTCTATCCCTATATTTTGAAGTGTTTTAATCAGGAATGGATGCTGGATTTTGTCAAATGCTTTTTCTGCATCAATTGAGAGGACCATGTGGTTCTTCTCTCTTCTCTTATTGATTTGTTCTATCACATTGATTGACTTGCGAATGTTGAACCACCCTTGTAAGCCAGGGATGAATCCCACCTGGTCATGGTGGATAATCTTTTTAATGTGCTGTTGGATGGTGTTTGCATGGGAAGAAGCTCACAGCCTTCCTGTTGAGATCAGGAACACGACAAGGATGCCCACTGTCACCACTCTTGTTCAACATAGTATTAGAAGTCCTAGCAACAGCAATCTGACAACAAAGAGAAATAAAAGGTATCCAAATTGGCAAGGAAGAAGTCAAACTCTCTCTCTTCGCAGATGACATGATACTTTATGTGGAAAACCCAAAAGACTCCACCCCCAAACTACTAGAACTCATACAGCAATTCAGTAACATGGCAGGATACAAAGTCAATGTACAGAAATCAGTGGCTTTCTTATACAATAACAATGAAAATACAGAAAAGGAAATTAGAGAATCGGTTCCATTTACTATAGCACCAAGAACCATAAGATACCTGGGAATATACCTAACCAAAGAGGTAAAGGATCTGTACTCGAGGAACTACAGAACACTCATGAGAGAAATTGAAGAAGAAGTAAAAAGATGGAAGACCATTCCATGTTCTTGGATCAGAAGAATAAACATTGTTAAAATGTCTATAGTGCCTAGAGCAATCTATACTTATAATGCCATTCCCATCAAAATTCCACTGGTATTTTTCAAAGAGCTAGAGCAAATAATCCTAAAATTTGTATGGAATCAGAAGAGACCTCGAATCTCTAAGGAAATGTTGAAAAACAAAAATAAAACTGGTGGCATCTCATTACCTGATTTCAAGCTTTACTACAAAGCTGTGATCACCAAGACAGCACGGTACTGGCATAAAAACAGACACATAGACCAGTGGAACAGAGTAGAGAGCCCAGATATGGACCCTCAACTCTATGGTCAAATAATCTTCGATAAAGCAGGAAAAAATATCCAGTGGAAAAAAGACAGTCTCTTCAATAAGTGGTGCTGAGAAAATTGGACAGCTATATGTAGAAGAATGAAACTGGACCATTCTCTTACACTGTACACAAAGATAAACTCAAAATGGATAAAGGACCTCAACGTGAGACAGGAATCCATCAGAATCCTAGAGGAGAACATAGGCAGTAACCTCTTTGATATCAGCCACAGAAACTTCTTTCAAGATATGTCTCCAAAGGCAAAGGAAACAAAAGCAAAAATGAACTTTTGAGACTTCATCAAGATCAAAATCTTCTGCACAGCAAAGGAGACAGTCAACAAAACAAAGAGGCAACCCACAGAATGGGAGAAGATATTTGCAAATGACAGTACAGACAAAAGGTTGATATCCAGGATCTATAAAGAACTTCTCAAACTCAACACACGCAAAACAGATAATCATATCAAAAAATGGGCAGAAGATATGAACAGACACTTCTCCAATGAAGACATACAAATGTCTATCAGACACATGAAAAAATGTCCATCATCAATAGCCATCAGGGAGATTCAAATTAAAACCACATTGAGATACCACCTCACACCAGTTAGAATGGCCAAAATTAGCAAGACAGGAAGCAACATGTGTTGGAGAGGATGTGGAGAAAGGGGAACCCTCTTACACTGTTGATGGGAATGCAAGTTGGTGCAGCCACTCTGGAGAACAGTGTGGAGATTCCTCAAGAAGTTAAAAATAGAGCTTCCCTATGACCCTGCAATTGCGCTACTGGGTATTTACCCCAAAGATACAGATGTGGTGAAAGAAGGGCCATCTGTACCCCAATGTTTATAGCAGCAATGGCCACTCGCCAAACTGTGGGAAGAACCATGATGCCCTTCAACAGATGAATGGATAAGGAAGATGTCGTCCATATACACTATGGAGTATTATGACTCCATCAGAAAAGATGAATACCTGACTTTTTAGCAACATGGACGGGACTGGAAGAGATTATGCTGAGTGAAATAAGTCAAGCAGAGAGAGTCAATTATCATATGGTTTCACTTATTTGCAGAGCATAACAAATAACACGGAGGACATGGGGAGATGGAGAGGATAAGGGAGTTGAGGGAAATTGTGGGGGAGATGAACCATGAGAGACTATGGACTCTGAAAAACAACCTGAGGGTTTTGAAGGGGCGGGGGGTGGGAGGTTGGGGGAGCCAGGTGGTGGGTATTATGGAGGGCATGCATTGCATGGAGCACTGGGTGTGTTGTAAAACTATGAATTCTGTTACGCTGAAAAGAAATTAAAAAAAAAATTAAAAAAATTTTAAAAATAATACCCTTCAGTTGTATCTTACTGTGATTAAGGTTTGTCGCATGTGCTGTAGATGGGATCATGCAAAACTTGATCCAACCGCCTTGCTTGTCTTTATTATAGAAGCTGCATCACTAAACATTAGTCTCCTTTGCAGGTAAAATAGCTAACGCTTTTAAGAAGTTAACCCTGTTCAGCCCATGAAAGGTAGGGAAACCTGTGAGAAGGAACAATGTTTTCTCTGTTTGAAATAAATATATTAAAAAATGAAAGGAAAAAAGATCTAGATGTTTAGTTAGAGGAGCAAGTTTTCAGCCCAACTTCCAAATAATACAGTGTTAAAATGTGTTTATAATATTAATAAATATCAGGTTAAATATTAGATACAGGGTTTTTAAATGTTCCTGGAATTGTGCTAATGTACTTTTTATTATCAACAATTATTATTATTAATAATTATTAATTATTTATTATATATTATTCGTTAATCATTATATATTTTATATATTTTATATATTGTGTATTGTATAATATTATTATATATTATATAATATAAACATAAGAATTATAATAATATATATTGTATTATATGTATTTATGTATAATATATATTATATTATGATTAATAATTATAATGACCATATATTTTATTATTATTTATTATTATTAATTATTAATTATGCTACATCACACAGAACAAATTATGTATGATAGGGTTATTATTATTTTAATTTTACACGTGAGAAAACATATTTGAAACAAAGTTAGTAACTGGGTTAGTCACACAATCGATAGGTAACAAACTTGGTGGCATATTCAGAACAATAGGCCTCCAAAACTTATATACTTAGATATTACTCATCATTACTATGGTTCACTAGTCCTTTTATGACATGTCGCATCCTAACCTCCTTAGTAATTCAACGTATGTTGTCTTTTCTTTGGGCTTTTGCAGATAATCGTTCTTTCTTACATCTTCCCTTTCTATCTGGTGACTATCCTGCCATGTCTCTAATTGTTTTATGACTTAATTTGCTTAGGGTCTTTGCTCTGTATTCTCATATACTCCAGAACTTCTCTTATCATTGTACTTATTATTTTATGTCAAAGCTTAAGAAGCTGCCTCTGACATAAGAATATAAACACTTTATCACCTTCATTGTTGTATATTAAATACCTCACCCACATGAGTGAGGAAAGAAACATAGGCTTCCCCAGAGGGAAGAAAATTGTGATCTGAAAATTTGAGATTTAGTACTCAACTGAGGTAGTAACAATATGTTAATTCATTTTCTCACATATAAATAGATTAATAGATTGACTCAAAATTTCCTATTTACTTTCCAATGTGCTGTGTTGATGGAACTCTTTAATTATTTAATAAATTAAATTGATTGGTTGATTGATTAAATTATTTAATTATTTAATTTACTTTCCAATGTGCTGTATTAATGGAACTATTTATTTAATTGAAACATAATAATAATAGTTTAACAGTGTCATACTATATGAGATAAAATACATTTTAATGTACTGATATACAAAGCAAATTGGATGACTCCAGAAGGTCATTCACAAAAAGTATAAGTATGTGTATATATATATATATATATATATATATATATTTACATGCATACATGTGTGTATATGTATATGGTGTCTATATATATGTAGATATAGGCAGCTGTGGGTGTGTTTTTGTGTGGGTAGCATTATATGTAACAATTCTGTGAAACTTGAACTATATAAAATAAATTGCATCAATCTTTAATATATGTAAATATAAAGACAAAAGTAAAAGACAACAAATTTAAGGCTGGAAATACAAGTAAAATGTTTCTTGTAATACCTAATAAAACCAAACAAAAAGTCTAAATAAAATGGATGGATCATAAAAGCTAAACTTTTTCAAAATTAAAAAAGTTCTATTCTGTATTTCTACACTTTTCATTTAAACACTAATTAACATGAAGAAAAGTTGTTCCATAGCCCCCAGGGACACAAGGTTAAATTGGATTTTACTAACCAAATAACTATTTTTAATGAAGTGAGTAAAGGTAAAAGTAATAAAGTATTTTATATGTAAAAATTGATCCATATATTAAGCAGATTAAAAATTAAGTGGGTCATATAAAAACATTTTTATGCAAAGGGTTAGAGTATTTTGACAGATGTTAAAATTGTACTAATTGTAAAGTTAGGATTTCAGTTAGCTAAAAATGTCTTACATCTTTACAGTTTAATAATTATACAAGTATCACCCATGTTACTTGAAATATGTCACCTAGAAAATGTTATTACCACTAAGAGCCTGTACTTTATGAAACTGAGGAATTGGTGTGTGATTCAGGTGTGTCCTATGCTTTGTAAAAACAGTGCACACCTAAAAAAGGTATTAGAAGTTGTCTTAGTGTATTTTTGTTTAATTGTCTCTGTCTTCATAAAAATTAGGAAAGTTATTTTCTATCTATGATATGAGACTTAAAGCTTATTGACTGACACACTGACAATTGACAGAGAGGAAAAGCTGAATAGAAAAATGATATTGTTTTGAATGCCTTAATCACTCAGCAATGGACCTATAAAAATTTTTAAAAAATGATTCTATGAAAAGTAGATTTATTAAAAACCTACCTGGTGAAATATATGTTGTCTGATGTTTTAACATTACTAGGTATATTTTGGTATGATTTGTGGAAAAAAGAAACATAAGCTAAGTATTGCTAATGTATTTTGTTTAAATATATCTCAGTTGAATTTCCAAGACTTTCACTTACAGGCTATCACTTATTACTTGGGTGATCCTAGGCAAGTTCTTGAAACTTTCTGATATTCAGTTGTTTTTGTTTTGTTTTATTTTAATTTGTGTAATGGGGTATGTGAGGACAGTTGAAAGAATATATGTCTACCACAGTAGACAGTATGAGTTAGCCCTTCATTACTAACATGAAATATAGGAAGGCAGCAAAAGAAAATAAAAGCAGAAATTTCATCAAATCAGTATTTTTTTTGTTTTGATTTTTTAAAAAATGTCAATTGAAATATCTATTCATAGTAGCCATTTAATACATATAACTTTATTATTCTGGTCATGCTGAAGTGATCTAGGGATTTCTGCAGTGGTTCGTTTAATAATTAATAATCATACATATTATAATATCAAGAAGTTACTTTTCAGTGCCAGGTAATTCCTAGTGACAGAATCTGAGGATTTAATACTATTTTCAATCCCATAGCATAGAAAACATAATAGAATTCTGACCTATGATTTCTTGGTTATTATTCATTACCTACCTGAGAAATTTGGGCCATATAGTTCAATGCTAGCAAATTCCCTCAGGTTATGGAGATTGGCACTGAGACTATTATTCTGGAAAACTCTGAAAAGTCCAATAATGGAGAATGAACCTTGGGCTTTACCTCATACCTCCAGAAATTACAGAGTAGCTACAAATTATCATTTACATGGAAACACAGCTAATTGGATTTTATGCTGGGTAATGGATGATACTTATGGTTCACCTTTATTCCTACAATCCCAGGCTATAGCCCTTTACAGAGCTAATTTGTATTTTATTCTCCCTGGCCACTCATAACAAAGACTTTAAGCTATTTCTGTTGGGATATATGCTATATCTGTATGTTCTCAAGGAGGAAGCAACCCAGATGGCTCAACATAACTTTTCTTGTTTGCATTTTTTTAAATCTCAAAATTATAAGCAGGCTTTCATTGATCATTTTATGAGACATATTTGGTTGATCACAGGATTGACATTGTCTTCTCTTCCCTTATCCTGTGCTAGGCCATGTCTCTATGAAGACAAAAGCATTTCTCTCTTGCTCCATCTCTCTTTCTCTCTCTCTGTTTTTCTTTGTATATATTTTAATAATCATCTCCAATGATTCAATATGTCCTATAGATAAATTTGTTTGTCTAACAGTATGTTTTGTTTTGTTTTATTTGAGACACCATTTTAAAGTATGGGGTTTTAATCTAGGGCTTTCAAGAGAAAGTTCTTATAACACTGAAACTGCACTTTACTATAGTGGAAATAAAAAAGGACTATAAAGATAAGGGATACTTACAAGTGGGTGCTGTTCTATTTACAACCATATCTGCTATTACCTACACTCTCATTAACCCTAAGGATAATTCCAACTATCATTTTACATCATTGCTCTTCTTTTGGTTAAGATATATTTCTCCGTATCCATGTTCACTGCAGAGATAATTACTTAAGGCCAGTAAATTTCAAAACAGTAGGAGAGAGTGCTCATTGTGTACATTTATCCCTGTTCAAACTACTGTATTTGGTTTATGTTTTCTTGATGGAATAACTTATGTACAAGAAAGCAGTAATGATAAATCAGCAAAATAATCTGATTTGAGACAAAGCAGAGTGAAAATTGTATCACAGACACGAAAGAAACAAGTAGAGATTCAAGAACATTAAGTTAAAAATGCCAAAAACACTGGAGTGCCTGGGTAGGTCAGCTGATTGTTTACCTTCTGCTCAGGTCATGGTCTTGGAGGTCCTGGGATTAAGCCATGTGCCTGCTCAATGGGGTGTCTCCTTCTTTCTGCCTCTCCCCACTGCTCATGCTCACTCTCTCTGTCTTGATTAAATAAAATCTCTAAAAAATGGTGAAAATGGAAAATGGAAAAATGCTTACTAGATTTTGTGACATAACGTTTCTTAGCAACCTTATGAGTATCATTTTATTAAAGCCCTGGGTGAAGTCAGGTTAGTGTAAATTGGGAAGTGACTAGGAAGTAAAGAAATGGAGACACTAAATTTGATTTGCATTAGACAATGAAAGACAAATTATCATGGGGTGTATTCCGTATTCATGATCTCTGGGTCCTGGGATAGAGTCCCACATCAGGCTCTCTGCTCAGTGGGGAGTCTATTTCTCCCTCTACCTCTGCCTGCTGCTCCTCCTGCTTGTGTTCTCTTTATCTCTCTCTCTGGCAAATAAATAAAATCTTAAAAAAAAAAGAAAAGAAGTAAAGTAACTCATATAACATATGCTTAAAACATGTTAAAATATAAAACATAATAGTAACATAATTTGAATGACTTCATAATATTTATGGAGAAAATTATATTAAAAAAAGCAAAGAAAAAATATCTTGCTTTGGTTGGACACTTAATGAGAAAAAACCTTAGTCTTCCAGTTTATAAAATAAAACAACTGCAACTAACATTTTAAAACTTGAATTCATAACTCTAGAATAAATAAAAAACAGAGAGGTTTAAATAGTTTGGTGGACACAACAGGTTATTAGAGCAATATTTTAAAAATTGTCTTTATACCATGATTTCTCCATTCATTTATTTCATATAACTGTGTGTGTGTTTCTGTAAATAATCTCAAACATTGTTTGGAATGATATAATTTTTTGATATTGTAACAACAAAGAAAAAATAAAATATTTTACTCTTCATAATATCCAAATGACCACATAATATTTATGATAATATTGTTGTTGTAGGTTAGCCAAACATGCACTATATTAAAGTTTAAATGCGCTTTCTTGGTTAACACTTTCCTGTTTTGAATGACTTAATAAGGAGGATTTGAAAATTGTTAACATTAATAAGTTTGGATAGTGTAGCACATAACTCATAGGTGAGATTTGGAGAATGAATACTTGGCAATATATGGAGTACACGCAGCGTGGAAACAAAATTATATGTAGGCTTCATTTGAAAAAATAATCAGTTGAGGCACTGAAACCTAATTTCATTTCCTTCCTAAATTGAGTTAGAACATTGGAAATCAGTTCCAGCTCCATAACTTAAAAATTAGAGTGACAGTAATATTAAAGAATCATGAAAACTGTGATAATCACACTTCATAGGAAGAGTTGGCTCTTTATGACTAGCATAGGATGCAGAGAGTCAACTAAACAAAATAGAAATATGAATTCCATCAAATCATTACTTTCTATTTGGTTTTATTTTTCAACAGGCATAATAATGCTTATATTTCAGCTATGATTAAATATCATACTTCAGGGGAGTCTGGGTGGCTCAGTGGGTTAAAGCCTCTGCATTCAGCTCAGGTTATGATCCCAGGGTCCTGGGATCGAGCCCCACATCTGGCTCTCTGCTCAGCAGGGAGCCTGCTTCCTCCTCTCTCTCTCTCTGCCTGCCTGCCCACCTACTTGTGATCTCTGTCTGTCAAATAAATAAATAAAATCTTTTAAAAAATTAAAAAATATATCATACCTCATAACTTACAAGTTTGGAAGTTATCACATGCTATATCATTTTTATTACAAAAATTTTATTTATTTTACTCAGTTACTTCCCTACTGCTGTTGTATCTAGTAAATCCCATTTTTGCCCATGCATATGTGTCCGTTATTCATTGGAAACATTTAACTGAATGGTAACTATATGTTTTGATTTTACAGAATATGAACTTAATTTTGTGGTATATCTCATTTTTTCATATTTAGAGAGTCTAGTGCTAACAAGCAAATTATATGTGGAGATTATTTGAATTGTTTTATTAATAAATGTTTGAAGGTTCTACAATTATTAGTGTATTTTATTGAGTTGGCAAACTAATGCAGATGCTAACCATTCTTTTGTAATAGCTTGAATCAGTTCTTTTGCATATCTTACTAATAAAGTCTGTATCGACTCGTATTAACTATTACAACATTCAATATTTATTATGTATCATGTGTATCATATCACATTAATAATTTATTTTTATCATATGTACCATATTACATTATGTACCATATTACATTATGTATCATATTACATTAATAAATGCGTTGATTGGGTGCCTGGGTGGCTCAATGGGTTAAGCCTCTGCCTTTGGCTCAGGTCATGATCTCAGGGTCCTGGGATCAAGCCCACATCGGGCTCTCTGCTCCACAGGGAATCTGCTTCCCCCTCTCTCTCTGCCTGCCTCTCTGCCTACTTGTGATCTCTGTCTGTCAAATAAATAAAAATAAAATATTAAAAAAGTAAAATAAATGCATGTATTAAGCATATATTATCAAAATACAGAATTCTCCCCAAATTAGGAATGCTTTCATTTATCAGAAATAACATTTCAGGGGTGCCTGGGTGGTTCAGTTGGTTGGGCTTCCAACTCTTGGTTTCAGCTCTGGTTGTGATCTCAGCAGAGGGGTTGTAGAATCCATCCCCACTTGGAGCTCCACACTCATCATGGAGTTGACTTGGGATTCTCTCTCCCTCTCCCTCTGTCCCTTCTGCTGGTTCTCTCTCTCTCTTTCTCTCAAATAAAATAAAAAATAAAATTTCACTTTGGATAATAGATTAAAATTAAATATAATGCTTAAGTTCAATGATTATTTAACACATTTTTATTTTCTGATTCCATATTCAAGATGTCATGACATTTTTCTTTGAGTTTTTATTGTATGCCTTATTGATTTTACTAAAGAAATAAACTGAGTAAAAATGTAAATGAGGAGGTGGTGAACTAACAAGAGATCAATGTCCACATTATACAAAGGATGCATATGTGGTTCATGCTAAATTATATTATTTAGTAAAGTTATTTGTTGTATATCAAAACTCTATATTTTAAAAATTAATAATGTTAAACTAATAGTTAAAAATTTAAGAAAAAATGAAAATGGGTCCTTAAATCTTTAAATCTGTACCCATAATACAAATTAATGAACTCAAGAGGAAAGTCTTTTTTTTTTTTTTAAGATTTATTGATTTATTTTAGAGAAAGTGTGTGCGCATGAGTGTGGGGGAGAGCAGAGGAAGAGGGGAAGCAGACTCTGGCTGAGCAGGGACCCTGTTGCTGGGCATTTCCCAACCAGGAGATCATGACCTGAGCCCAAACCAAGAGTCAGATGCTCAACTGACTGAGCCACTGCTATGCTGCAGGAGGTAAGTTTAAATACATAAGTCTTTTTACACTTATTAATTGATTGCACAAATTTCTATCACCCAAAAACTAATTGTAATTTTGTCACCATATTGCCAAAACAATGAAACAAAGACATGTCTGAATTTTAGTAGCTTTCACATTCAAAGAAGACTCTATATAAGTAATCACTGGTTTTCTGCTGGTTTCCAGATGTATAGTCAGTAATATATCTAGAAAGAAGTCAGATACTAAGATAGAAAGAGATTTTAACAAATATATATGTTACAATCAAGTATAACAAAAATGAGGGGAAAAGCAACAGTAATTTTAAGAGGAGAAATTTTGTCACACAACATGGAATCACAGTAAAATGATTACATTTTCACTGAGTGATATTTTTATTATTACAATTCACACTTTACCAAAGGAAGGTTTCCATTTTTGCATTCCAGAGTTCTCCAGAAATATTTTCAGCTCTTATTCTTAATACTCATCTAATCTATAAATATTGAGTCTCTCCAAAGTGAATGCCATGTATAAATAAATCTATGCTGATATACTGTCTTTACATTTCTTTTAAATTAATTTATTTATTTGAGAGAGAGAGAGAATGTGTGTATGTGTGTGTGTGTGTGTGTGTGCATGAGTGGGGGTAGGGGCAGAGGAAGAGAGGCTCCTCAAGCAGACTCCCTGCTGAGCATGAAATGCGACACCAGGCTGGATCCCAGGATCTTGAGATCATGACTTGAGTTGAAATCAAGAGTCAGATCTTCAACTGACTGAGACACCCAGGCACCCCACTATCTTTATCTTAATGAAGGAGTTTTTAAAGCAATGCTATAGATAAGACACTGAGTTAAGCATACAACATACAAGCCTGTGGTCCTTTGAGATAATTTATTGCAACCTCATTTTATAAATAGTGTTGCCCAGAGTCATTGTCTTATACATTGCCAAACATGCAGTGGATGTTCTACTTGTAATTTTGGAACATTTTGTATTGAAAAATAATTATAACTTCATAGAAGAAAAATTAAGTGAATAATTACTATGTAAGTTGCGATAGGAAAAATATCAAGGACCGTGTTTTTATCTGCACAAACTGAAAATTGCTTGTTCTAGAAATTATTCCAACTTCAGTCTTTATCTTTCCGATGCTTGTGATGTGTTCATAGCAGATTTAATAATTGACCTTTTAATGCTACATACTTGCATCCTGTGTAATTATTATAAATCCAATCTAAATTTATATTTTATTTTTGCAAAGCAATGAGTATCAAAATAGAGATTAGAAAATATTGTCCAGAATTTGTAATATTTTTAGGCACTAAAAATCAGTTATTAACATTTCATTAAATATATTACTATTTATACTTAATATCTATATTAAACTTAAGTAGTGAGAAAATAATCTTGCAGATTAAGGTTTATGTTTCATATTCTGAAAATATTAGGTGTTTGAATGAAAATAAATACTTCATAAATTACATTTTGAGAGGTTAAGTTAAGATGACATATTTTTATTTATTCTATTTTTGCTTTGGGTGTTGGTACTTTATATAAATCCAATGTTTGTAAAGCCATTGTTCAAGGATATAAAGAAATGCCTTTACCTGGATAACAAAGTATTTTTAGTAGTATGGTATTCTATAAGGATATAAGGTTGCTAGAATATTTGCTATCGTAATAAGTATTGTCTTATACCACACTTTCCCTATGTTTGTGGGAGTGCATGTTGTTGTTGTTTTTATGTTGTTGTTTTTGTTTAACTTTAGATATAGGGATTGAATTAATCAAATTTCTCTGTTTATGGTATACTGCTATTGGTACATTTAAATCTTTGCTCTTATTTAACTTTACCCCTTTATTCCTTCTAGCTACTTCCTTTTCTTCCAAAAACAGCCAGTTTAATGGTTCTATTACTTATAGAACTATTAGCAGTTGTTCTATACAAATAAATACATGTGCATTCTTGAGTACAAGGGAAATCTTACACTCCAGCAAGTAAGTTTGGGGAGATTTTCTTGGTATTCAAAATACTTACTGCTGTTTAAGAATTTCTCCAATTTTCTAAAAGAAAGTAAATAAATCTATTTAATATAAAATATTTAGCCCATTTTTTTTACCAGCTTGTTACAAGAAATGGGATCATCTTTTTTATGTGTGTGGTAACACATTTTTGCAAAGAACTATGAAATCCAATGTATAAAATTATGTCTTAGAGTGGTGATATCTAATAAACCTTTCTCTAATGATAGACATTTCTGTAACAAATGGTAGCTACTCACCACCCATGACTACTGAGTACTTGGAATATGATTAACGCAACTAAGGAAATTTTTAATTAGTTTAACTAATTTAATTTTAATTTTAATAACCATAGTTGAATAGTATATAACAATGTGAACTTCTAAATATATACCTATATATTATTAAAATTTTGTTTTCTTATAGAAACATTATAGACAAGGAAAGACATAATGCGTAATATTAATTTAATGCCAGAAGTAATTCAGGATGTTATGCTTGGTGAAAGTGAATAAATCAGTAAGAGGAAGAGCTTAAAGATATAGGTTAATAATGAATTTTTCTTGGATCATATCCAATAACAGATTTAAAACAAACATATTATGTACTACTTCAGAGTCTATTAATGTATGAATTGTTCCATATTCCTTATATTTGGCTAAAAATAAGGCATTCATACATGCACATGCTCACAGACACTTGCATTGACTACAAAATATATTTACAATGCTTGAAAATTGTTGACAATTCTCGATCAACAAAAGGCCAGTCTTACTTTCCATACTGGAGAGACCAGGATGCCTATGCAAAATATCAAATTCACTCAAGTAGAATATTTCTATGTGCTGAAAGAACCTGGGAAACTTTTTTCTAAACACTCTAAATTATATGCCTAAAGTACAATACCGTATCAACTGATTAATTTCAAACAAGTGTAAAAATGAAGTGGCTGTTTTTTGTGTGTATTTTGAGGTTAGTTATTAACTTTTATTTCTTTTAAAAATGCAAAGTTTTAAATGCTCTTTGTAGAACATCTGAAAATACAAAATATATGAAAATAGTGAAATAAAATATTCCTCTCATGGTGCCAGGCTAAGGAAATAACAACTAAAAATTAAAGGTCAATTATTTGACCCTTTGTTAAGTGGGCAAGTTTAGTTCTTTTGATATAAAGTCTACAGAATGTCACTTAGCATTATTAAATTCTTTATGAAACTGTTTGGAAAACTGTTTTTGCAAGCTGTTCAGGAATCACAAGTGGAAAAATGGTTAAATAGTAAATTATCATTGGAATTTAGATTTCCTCCGATTGAAGTTTGACATAACAATTGGCAATTCAGCCACTAAATTCTCAAGAAACTTTTGTTACCTAACATATAGTGGAAGAATGCCATCAAATTACTTTCCAATATCTTATAGCTCTGTCTGCCTTTTTAATAAAGTAGTAAGACATAGAAATACCGATTTTCTAATAACTCTGATAAAAATATTATTTACCACTCAAATATTAAATTTTCATACCTGTCTATCTGCCTTTTATCTGCCTGTCTCTCAGCTCAAAAATTTTTGCTTTGAAGTATTTGAGCAAATCATTGAAACAATGTTGAAAACATTTTCTTTCTCTAAGCAAATATCATGTAGAAGTTCTAATAGCTAGCTGAGAGTATAATTGTGAGAAGGATGAGGAACCCCTCTATACTAACTTGGTTTAAGTGAGAATACCAAGTGTTTTCCTTTTTGAGAACCAAAGGTATACATTCATCATTTCTTCATCTGTCTAGCAACACCTCGTTATCTACTATGTAAGAGATATTGTGGCCAGTATTAGGGGACATAATTGAGTGAGCTGTGCGACCCACCTTAGGGAATTCATCTACTAGAGAATATGGCTATAAAAATGGATGCAATACTGTGTGATTGACCCATACACTATAGATATAGTGGTGGGTGAGAGTAAAATTAAAGTGATTTAAAATATTTCAGGTAGAGGGACACATTTTATAAAAGGCATCTTGAATGCATGGTGGAATGTATATAATCTGTAATAGGTCACAATGAATGGTATGCAGGGAGAAAGGAATGGGGAGTAATGAGACTTATGAGTGCTCAATGAGAAATGACTAGTTGTAGCAGTGTTAGATTTTTTTTTTTATCGAAATAAAGCTGACACAAAATGTTGTTAGTTTCAGGTATACAACAAAGTGGTTCAACAAGTTTATATACTACAATATGCTCATAAGTATAGTCATCATCTGTCAACATACAACTCTATTACAATACCATTGAATATATTCCGTATGCTGCACCTTTAATTCCTGTCACTTATTCATTTGCAGTGCTTGACATTTTCTTAAAGCATTTTTGGTGCACTCTACAAATATGTGCATCAACTGGGTGATTTTAGTCAGATTGATTTATTACTAGACTTGGGTTCTGGAAACATTCTAGATGGTTTATGGAAGATAAGAAAAGGGCTCTTGCTAGGTCATGTGGAAGACTAGAAGGGTACTTGAAATATAAAATATTGTGTTGCTAGAAACAAGAACATAAGAAGGAGGTACCTGGTTGGCTCAGAGGGTAGAGTGTGCAACTCTTGATCCCAGGGTTGCGAGTTCAAGCCCCACATTGGATGTAGAGAATACTTACAATAAAATCTTTAAAGGAAAAAAAGAAGAAAGGGGTTTGAGTTAAGGCATTAGCAATGTGGTAGACAGATGCAATCAATAATAACTAAAGCATCAGTTCATAATATTCACCTCTCTCTCCCTCTCTCCCTGCCTCAACGGTAAGTTCTCAAAAAACCACCAGGAACATTAAAGCCACCAGGCATATTTATTCTTTTCATTGCCTTATTTTATATCCACGCATTCCCTTCTCTTATATAGCTGGAACAATAAAGAATTAGGCATAAACACAATTTGCAACAATCTCTTAAACCAGTTCATTAACTGTAAACACTATAACACAATTCTACTAAGATACAAACATCCCAAAAGCAATCATACTTTCCTATCAAATTCTAATTGACTTTTGCAATTACATGTTTGTTCTAATCTATTTCTATCAAGGTGATAGAGCTCCATTGTACAGTGTTTTAAAATGACTGCTGCACACCATTATCAGGATAGCCAATTACATTCTCCTAAGCTTTTGTAGTATTGTGGGAAAAATTCTACTAATTTGCTATATTTTATTTTAGTACCTGTGTGAATTATGATTTCCACACTCTATCAAAAGTGGTTTTCTTAACCAAGATGTCAGTTAACACTTTCTAATTCTCTTGAGATATATTTTCTTCTTTAATCCTCATTCTTTCTTTTCAATTAATAAATAAGAAACACATTCATTGTTAAGAGATATCCATGCACTAAAACCACGACTTTTTATACAAAATTTGCTTTCCTCTTTATTAATGTATAAGAAAAGTTCTCAATGTTCTAAATTTTAAAAAATTCAAGGTCTTTGTTCTTAAGTTCAAATGTTCTTAAGGTCAAATGTTCTTAAACGGTGCATTTACTTCTGCCATTTTCTGCTTTCCAGAAGTTTGGCAAGGAACTAGCTTTTATTGGGTATTACTTTTTTTGTTGTTTTTGAGCATTACTTTAAAAAAATACTTTTTAAATAATTAAACAGCACGTATTGCCTTTATTTTGCAGATATCAAAACTAAATTTAGAGTTAGCATTAGTAACAAAGTTAGTTACCATCAAAGAATGTCCCCTGAGTCTAAATGTAATTCATTTGCCAATATATTCCATTGCAATCAGGTGATATAGATCTGTTTACTTCAGTGAGGATTTGAAGTTTTACAGTTATTCTGATTAAAGGTATGGTTCACCCACAAATACCTTATGTCAAGGGGCAATTTTTGAGCTTCTTAATCCATCCCATTTCTTCTGGAAAATATTTAACCAGGAGATAAGCCAAAGTGAATGATAATTATATCCTACATAATTTCAGAGTGGAATTAGATAACTCTGTGAACAGAAATTAACAGATAAAATGTTTAAAATTAAATTATAGTACAAGATAAGATGACTACTATTTTTTAAGTTTTTGTTTATTTATTTGAGAGAGAGACAGAGAGTGCACCTGCACTAGGAGGGGTAGGGGCAGAGAGAGAAGCAGACTCCAGCTAAGCAGGGAACCAGATGCAGGGCTGATTCTAGGACCTGAAGATCACAACATGAGCTGATGTCAGGCTTAACTGACTGAGCTACCCAGGTACCCTAAGATGATTACTACTATTTTTAATTGAGAAGTATTTCATTTGGTTGAAGCTCTCCAAATAGGGAAAAATTCCCAGTAAAGTGAGAGCTCAAGGGATATCGAAAGAAGTGTATTGGGAAACTAGTGGGTAAAAGTATGGCAAGAGAGACTTCGAACTGAATACAGTTTTACTTTTCAGCCTAGAAGTAGATTTCAAGAGATCTTGCTTAAATATATAGGTATGACAAAATATCTTTAAGAATGGGATAGATCCCAGAAGTTTGAGGGACATTATTGTCTTAGTATGAAACCAGACTCACAAATGTAATTCAGCTCTGATTTTGACTTAGTTTTATATTTCAGTGACAAAGAAATCTCTCTCTAAAGTCAACTTGTATTTTGGAGACAATTCTATGAATATGCAATCCTAAATCAATCAGTAAAGATCTTTTCTCTTTGTAGCTTCCACATTCCAATCTTAACCCTATGCACTGAGTAAATGAACACTGATTTGAAACCCAAATCACATTATCAAAACTAATCAAAATTTAGACCAGGAATCTTATGAAAGTTCTGGTAATTATAAAGCAGTTAGCATATTCCTTCCGAATTATTTCTTTCCAGGTTAAAGATCCTCAAATCCTTAACTATTCCATGTTTCTTATTCCATGTTTCTTATTCTATTTCCCATTCTGTAATACTGTCTGAATATATTTTACTTTTTCTCTAAGCAATGTTGCTGCATTTGAAATCTCAAACAATACCCATGAATTTTCAGAGAAGAGTAATTATTTTCTTCCTATTCTGTTACTTATACTATATGTAAGGTTCTACATTTACCTGCTGATTCATACAGAGACACCTCTCAAGTCCTCATTGGAGGCAATTATAAATGTTACACAGATAAGGGACAATTAAGTGATTGAAATAAGGCTAAGAGAATCAAATTGTATAAAAGTTGTACTGAGTGACAGAAAGAAAACAAGTGTAATATTAAGATTTCTGAATTATAGTTCAGGATGCCAGTGTTCTATTCTAAATTGTGTCACAAAATTATCATGTGACTTTGGACAAGTCAGCATTTGAGCCTCTGTAAAATGAAGTTTAGAAATATCATTGGTTAAAAAAAAAAAAAGAAAGATCATTGGTTCTCATTCAGACAACCTGGAGAATCCTGATGGGTAATGAAACAGTTACTTAAGGGAATGTGTGGTAGGTGTGAGCAATAGAGGAAATGTTGAGGAATACTGAAATAGATAATCTCTAAACTCCTAGCAATCCCTGGGTTTTATTCACAATTTTGTTTCCCAGATTCCCCAGATGCAGTATTGTCAACCTGTGTTTCATCAAACAACAGTACTGCTGATGTTAGCATGTGCTGTTTGAAAGGTTTCAATGTAAAAATAATTTTACATTCTATATACTCCACAGAGCTGATGGAATTTAGGTTATCTGCATAAAGAAACCTCTAAAATCTATCCTCTGCTACTATTTGTCAATGGCGGCATTCTTAAAGAGTCATTTACATTGTGTCACCCCAGAGGACCCATGAGTTTTGATGTTATCCTACATTACCAACACACTCAGAATAGCATGTCTTTTTTAGTCTAAATAAACACCCTCAGTGCTTTTGGTGTTTAAAGATGAAACAAACAAACATATTTTCTATGTTTATATTTATATAATTGGATACTGTGTTTGGAATAACCATGGATACACATATAACATCAATGAGAGCACCAGGTAGTATATGCTAAGTGTAAGAGATAATAGATGATGATAAATGATGATAGATATATAGATAGATGATAGATAGGTAGATAGATATAAAAATTTCAAGTATGAGATAATAGTTTAATAGTTAACCCTCATAAGAATGGTCAAGGAAAGTTACTATGAAAAATTCTAGGTGTAACAAATGTTGGAAGTGAAGAAAATTCAGGGATTCTTGTGTTACTTGATTTTTTTGAAACCATTTTTTTCCCCATAGTAAGCCTTCCCTTGGAACTTAAAAACTATCATTTTCCTGAAGTCTTTTTTTAAGTCATATGTTTTCAATTCACATTATATTTAGGATTTATTATTATGTGTTGTGACAAATGGAACTCTATAAGTTAGGAAAAAGCAAGGTCAATGCTTGTTATGTGTTATGTGTGTTACGGACTGTTAGGTCCATAATCAAAGGAGTGAGACTGATACAAAGCGAAGGTCAAGCAAAGCTTTATTTTGCTCCAAGCATCCAGAATCAAACCGACCAATCAGGGCTACCTCTTACAGAGAGGGCGGCCACCCCCAGCCTCACAGACTAACTTTTATAGAGCAAAGGACACGTGGGTGGCCACACACAGGTGGCCAATTGATTTACAATTCACCCCATAGTACCTATTTGAACTAGTCTATCTCCTTGGTCAGAATTGGTGCCCAAAAGGCGGAGCCTACACTCCTTGGTAGCTAGGGAGACAATATGCATACTCCACTGATTGGATGTCTCCACCTGACCCTACTCATCCCTGCCTTCGGGCTCTGTTATCACCACCTGACCTGACCTGCCCTTGTATTTGGACTCTGTTATCAGGGACTGGTGGACCATATTTTACCGGTTTCCTGGACTTGCTTTTTTTTTTTTTTTTTAAGATTTTATTTATTTATTTGACAGACAGAGACCACAAGTAAGCAAGAGAAGCAGGCAGGGAGAGAGAGAAGGAAGCGGGCTCTCTATGGAGCAGAGAGCCCAATGGGGGCTCGATCCCAGGACCCTGGGATCATGACCTGAGCTGAAAGCAGAGGCTTTAACCCACTGAGCCACCCAGGCGCCCCCTGGACTTGCTTTTAAGTAAGTTCCCCTGGGCAGGGGGCAGGGTCAATTTAAGGTTTACTGCATAAACAACAAAATGGCTGTTCAACCAAGGTGGGGCCGCTCTGGCTAAATAGGCCCTTACATTACCAAGAACACATGATTTGTGAAAGAGATCAACCTTATAGAATTATATACAGAAGTCTGGCTCTCTCCAAAAGTACTATTTTCACTGCAACCCCAAATAAAGCCCAATTTTTTTCAAATCCTCCTAACTTCATATTCAGAACATAGGTTCATTGTCTTTTTTCCCCTGCCTCAGTACTATTTTCTTTTCTCTGCTTATAAACATTCTTTTGCTAATGGATGAAATGGATGAAACCTTTTCTTCTGTTACAAAGTAGTGTAGTTTTGTTAAAGTATCTTTTTTTTTTTAAATGAAATTCTTGATTATTCCTCTTACTTAACTGAAAGCTTGGGTAACTGGTTTATAGCTATCCTCTCTACAATCATGGAACACTTATTCTTGGTTACTGATTTCAGAGTATAAGTAGGTAGGCAATACAGTAAGCCATCCTCTCAGTTCCATGATCTGTTTACCTCCAAGATCTTCTCTTCTAGGCTCTGAAAATATGCATTTCCATGATTACACCTTGAACTTGGCATATGAAATATTTCTACTTCCAAAATCAGCTGTTTCCCTTTTTTAATTGTTCTTAGAACTGTTCTTTAAACCAACCTTTTTGTCCCTTTCTGTTTTCTCATATGCATCCACTATCAACTTGTCTTCATTGCTTTTGCTATAGTGAAAATATTACATGTTTTAGATAGTATACAATGTATGAGTAAATCTCACCACACTGTCTCCAAACACTCAGACATTTATTGAGGATATCTAAAGAATATCTCAGAACCAGGGATATTTGGACCTCTATTAATTCATAACATCATCAATAGAACTCTTTCAATTGCTATGCCATTGTAATTCATGAACATAAGCAGAACATTTTCCCAGTCTTTAGGTATTTTCAATATAGTTGTTCTCTGTTCAGTTCTTTTACATGTAACTCCTTGAGGATTTACTTAATCCTTCAACTTTATTCAACAAAAATCTAACAATGAACTTTATCCCATACCTTTCTTATACATTTATTTTTTAAGTAATTTTTTTAAAATGACTTATTTATTTGAGATAGAGAGAGAGCCAGTGAGGGGAGGGGTAGAGGGAGAGGGAGAGAGAGACTCCTCCTGCAGATCCCTTGCTGAATGTAGAGCCCCACAAAGGGCTTGATCCCAAGACTTTGGAATCATGACCTGAGCTGACATGAATCATGACCTGAGCTGAACCCAAGCTACTCAGCCAGCTGCTTAACCAACTGAGCCACCCAGACATCTCTCAAGTAATGTTTTATACTATACAGTTCTCTTCTAAAAAATAAAATAATCAATCAATCTCTTCTAAATCTTATTCACATCCACATTTTAGGAAAATTTTGTTGTAAATTGTAACTTCATCTCATACTATATTCCCTCCCTGCTGACTCCATTTTAGCAGTATTTAAAAAACTGAAGTCTTGATCTTTTTAAAATACATTTCTTTGTGTTCAGGTCACTTTTTAATCACTACCCTTATTTCCCTCTCCCTGACCCACTTTCATGACCAAACTTCTGAAATAAATTATCCACAACTGCTATCAACAGATTTTTCACGTTCTACTTCTTCAGTCATTTTCATTCTAGTCTGTCCCCTCCTAGCACCCTCCTGAAATTACTCACGCCAAACTCACCCTTGCATAATTTGGCAAATACTTTTAAGTCTCAAATAAATACTCAGAAATCTTTGAAATGACGGCTTTTTAAGAATGACTCTTTCCTCATGTCTTCTAAGACAACAGTCTTTCTGTGTCTGCCATTTCTATTTATAGATGCTCCTTATCAGTCTTCTATGCTGGCTTCAACTCCAGATATAGGAAATTTTCAGAATTTTGTCAAAGGCCCTCTTTCAGTCTGCAAAATGATCTCATATGTGTGATTTTTTTTTAAAATAAGCTATATTTAGGCAATGTTTGATCTATGTTTTCTCCTTTTTTAAGTTATAGAAATGTTTAGCCACACCACAATGTATATTTTCACTTGAATAATTGCAAACATCTCAGATTCAGAATATTTAAAAAATATATATCATTAAATCTTCTAAGCTTCTTCTTGAGGTCTGTGCATCCCATTAAATAGCAACAACCAACTTGCATTTTCTCAAACCAGAAATCTGAAAGTCACTTTTCTTGCCTCTCAATCAGTCATAAGTCAAACTTATTTTACCTCTCTGTAAACCCCTTTCCAGAGCTCCTGGGTGACTCTGTCTGTTAAGCATCTGCCTTTGGCTCAGGTCATGATCCCAGGACTTTGGGATGAAGCCTCACCTCAGGCTCCATGCTCAGTGAAGAGTTTGCTTCTCCCTCTGACCCTCCTTAATGCTCATGTTTTTGTTCTCTCTCTCTCTCAAATGAATAAATTTTTAAAAAATCTTAAAAATAAAAATAAGCTCCTTCCCATCCCCATTGCCACTACCAAAGTCCATAACACTATCATTTATTTTCTGGATTATTGCAACATGTTCCTAACTGGATAATCCCAAATCCACTTTTCCTTGCTTCTAGTCTATTCTTCAAACTGCACCTTGAGTTATAGTTTAAAATGAGTATCTGATTGTGTCATTTCTCCTTATCAGACTCTTCAGAAGCTTCCCATTCTCTTTTGACTAAAGTGAAAAAGTCCTTAATATTGCTTACAATACCCTGCATGATTGGTTCTCTGCTCACTATTCCATTTTTATCTCCTGTCAGATAGAAAAGTGCCTCACACATTTGTGATAGATTTTGAAATAAATGCATGTTCCCAGCTAGTGAGAGTTCAGTAATTTTATTTGAAGGAATTTTGTTCATTCCTGGAATGAATACTCTAAGTTTTAGCCATTTAAAATAAGTTCAGCCAAGATAGCTAAGGAATGACTTCATTTTTAAAACATCACCTCAGCATGACATTTCTCTAAGATGGAATATAATAATTTAGCCTACTTATGACAAATGTTTTTTCAAAGATATTCATCACTGTAAAGGACATATAAAAGTGTCCTTGTTTTGAAGAATGCTTTCTATTTAGTTTGAAACTCCTTACCTCAACCACATTTAAAAGGAACTCAAAATAAAATCCAACATACAATTGGAATCATGGGGAAAAAGGAATTGGTCAGAATTGGTTAATTGCTTAATGCATACTTGGAAATTTGTTTAGGTAGAACACTGTCCCCACATTCAGTATCAATTTAGAAATAAATGTATATTTCTGACCTGTACGAGTTCAAAATTCTTTCTTGAAAAAAAAAATCTAAGATTTTTTATTATGAAATGTTAGCCTTAATTGATCACTTTAATTTCAATAAATATGTACTGAATGTCTAACAGCCTTAATATTTACTTACTGTCTCTTGTGGAAAAAGTTTTTTTTTATTATTTTACCTGAAATATTTAAACTATCATGATTCATTTTGTTAATCATGCACAGTAATATTTTAAAAGCATGTATACCATCAAGTAAGAAAATAATAATAATAAAAGGAAGATGTGAAAGAGAGGTATTTTCTCAGAGGGAATTAAAATCATGTTCATCATGGGTGGTGCATTGTTTCAAGACAATATTCCTTAGCTATCATGGGAGATAATTCTTTCAAGATAGTATTAGCTATGTGGAGAAAAACTCATGTGACTTATTTTTATTATGTGTGGAAATAATTTAGCTAAACCATGGACTTTCTAGCCTCCCATACAGCTAGAGAAAATCAATGATATATATGTGGTTTTGGTTTAGAAGTTACTAGAAAGCTCCTTATTAGGAGCCAAACATTATAAAAGCTCTTTTGCCTTGTCTCCATTTCCATCAGCTGCATGACTGGCTGTGATACTGAAATTTTGGATAGAACTCCAGATATATGTATTCACTATTTATTAATACTTCATAGTGGATGGTATTAATTTATTTTTATTTCAAAGCATTACAGGATTGATTTTGTTCTCATATTATATTGAATAAATAGGGTGTAATATATATAATAAAGACAAACATATTGACTACAATGTATGAAGCACTGTACTAAGTACCTGATGTATTTTAACTCCCATAATTCTAATAGAAATTCTTCTTGGTAGAAATTAATTATACAGTCTTAAAGTGAGATGAATAAACTGAGAAACAGAGATTAAGTGACTTACTGAAGGCCACACAACTACTTATTGACAAAACCTGAATTGGAAATTAACCACTTAGGCCTCAGAATCTACACTCTTAATGATCACTCTCTTTCCTACCTTTTATTTTTCAGTAAAGGATTAATTTATGGCATGCGTAGCTACTCTTTAATCCCCAGGAAGCACCTTCTAGTTTGAAAGTTAGTTGAAGTGAATATGTCACTAAAAATATTCTCCACAAGTTCAAAAAAAAAAAAATGCATTGGGACAGTATGTAGTGAACTATAATAGTGTAGGGGGGAAAAGTTATTTTTCCTCCAGTCACATTCATTAGTTGTTGTTGTTGTTGTTTATATTTAAATGATCAGATGGCAACAGAAATTATCTTGAGGAAGGCAGTAGCAACAATTAAGAGTATCCTCGAGGCCTTGTAGACCAAAGAAACAGACTGCAAATCATCAGTTGTAATTCTAATTATATTCACTAGAATTTCAGTGTCATTATATGTGAATGATTCAGAAATTTTTTTCCTTCTTCAGAAAAAAATGACTAGCTTAATTTCTATTAAAAACTTACTTCCCATATGTATTTCCAAACTAATTTATATATAAAAATTATAAATTTTAGTTGTAAATCCTACCATTGTATATATACATAATTCTCCTCTGATACTGTGATTTATAATAAATATGTATTTGTTCTTCATCTATGGTTCCTGGTCAAGGCTCTCAAGCCCTTGGAATTCCCTAAGTGTAAAGAAGGATAAAGGTATCTTTTATTGTGTTAATGACATGACTTTTGGGGGCTCCTGGGTGGCTCAGTTGGTTAAGCATTTGCCTTTGGCTTGGGTCATGAGAAAAAGGTAGGGGGTAGAATTATTAGAGGCCATTAGTTAGGTTCTAACAGGAGGTCTGGAGACCATCAAAAGTAAAGTCATGGCCAACTATTGGGAAAGTGCTGTCCTGGCAGCACTCCAAAGCAAAGCCTCAAGAAGCTAGATCAAAACAGGCCCAAGTTGGCTGACAAAGTAGGCCAGAAACATCTGATCAAGTAAGAAAGAAAAGGCACAAAACCTTGTTTCCAAGAAATCCCCTCCCCAACTAATGAATATTCTACCTCTGTTAGCAACTGTCAACAAAAGATAGAAATCCAAATCCCAAGGCACCAAATCTCAATCCACCCCACCCAGGCTCTCATATCTTGAGAGTGTACTTTTGCTTTAACAAACTTTCTACTTCTGTCACTCATTTGCTTTGTTGTGTCAGTCCTTGAGTATTTCTCATTATGAGACCAAAAGCCTTCGGTGATGTCCCAGGAATGGTCTAGGTTGAGGCCTCAGGGCCCACGGTCTCCTCAGTTCACCTGACAACAGAATCATTCAACAATAGCTAATGGTTTAGTCAAACATACCTGTATAATGAAGCCTCCAATAAAAACCCAAAGGACAGGGTTTAGAGAGCTTCTGGGTTGGTGAACACAGGGAGATTTGGTGAGAGTTTCATGCTTAAAAAGAGCATGGAAGCTCTGTGCCTCCTCCCCAAGCCTTGCCTTATGCATCTCTTCCATCTGACTGTTCCTGAGTTATATCCTTTTATAATAAACTGGTAATCTAGTAAACAAAATGTTTCTCTCAGTTCTGTGAGCGACTCTAGCAAATTAATCAAACATAAGGAGGAGGTTGTAGAGTGTCTGAAGTACAGGTAAACAGCCTAGATTTGTGATGGCATCTGAAGTCTAAAGAAGGGGTCATAGGAACCTTCAATCTCTAGCTGAATGATCAGAAGCACAATAACAAACAAGGGCTTGTCCTGGAAGCACTCCAACATCTGAAGTGTGTATGGGGGTAAATTCTTGTAGGACAGAACTCTTAACCTGTGTTTGAGAATTGTTTGATGTTGTATGGAAGCCCCTGACCCTCCACACACACATTGGAACTGAGTCCAGGAACCCAAAAGAATTCCCTTTCCAAATAATTTTACTTTGATCCTAATTGTCATTTTATTCAGGAAATTTGGTCACCTAATATTGACAAGTATTCTAAATTAGAGCAAAGAGTGTCCAAATTTACTTTCTCCCCACTTATGCTACCTAGAGTGATTTTTCAGGACACCATTCAATACCATGTCAGACTCAAATTGGTGACAAACTTAGTTACAAATATAATAAATAATTTGTCATGCAATAAAATATTTTAAAACTTTGTTCATGTGATTCCACTGAAAAAACTTTTCAAAACTAGACAAAATTCAGCTTGATTGGGACATCTAATAAAGTCTTATACTAGATTACAAAACATAAGAGAAGTACAGAAAAAGGTAAACAGTATGAGATATTTATATTTTAAATGATGTATGGAAAATATCACTATAATGTATCATCTCCCATAATATGATTCATTAATAAGAAAAAGTGAAAAACAATCATGAGTATTACATTTGAACAAAATGAGAGGACATCTATAACTTGAAATACAATATATCAGAAAGGAGGATAATATGTGGTATCCTCCAAAGAAGACTGTGGATAGAACTAATCAAAGATGCTCACTCTGGTATGATCAAAATGTTTAATAAGCCCACCTGATCAAAGGATGTGAATAACACACACTCAGAAGTAAAACCAACAATCCTTTATTGGACATAGTTGGTAGAGGTTTGACACTTAGTAGCAGGAAGCAGAGAATGTAGGAAAAAATAAAACTATTATTATAAACTATATAAAACTGTATATATTCATATATACACATAAACATATATGTCTAAATATATAAATATATTAAATATTATATATAAATATATATAAATGTTATATATATATTACTATATAAATTATTATAGTTAAAGGAAAAAAATCCAAGCAGAATTCATGTTCCAAATGATGAATTGCAGAATCATCTGTTTTGTGACCTAATAATGCAAGGTATTAATTTCATATAGCATAACAAACAATTTTAAATAATATATTTTCTTAAAGGCTTAAGGAAATCTTTTTTTTTTTTAGATTTTATTTATTTGACAGACAATTAGGCAGAGAGGCAGGCAGAGACAGAGAGAGGCGGAAGCAGGCTGAGCAGAGAGCCCCATGCGGGGCTCGATTCCAGGACCCTGGGATCATGACCTGAGCTGAAGGCAGGGGCTTTAACCCACTGAGCCACCCAGGCACCCCGGCTTAAGGAAATCTTAACAACTATTCAAAACCTGCCAGTTTTAAGGCAAATCAAATGGATAGTATCTGAATAGCAAGCAGTTTACTCAAATTCTATTATCATCGAGCTAGAAATCAAACTTTGTCCTCTTGGACAGAACACTGTTTGCCCCAGATTCAGAAACCAGGATAACTTTGCAAATTAACAATTTGTAGCCTTCAGATATTATTTTGTAAGAAACCAGTTATTTCTAACATATTTTGAAATTGGCAATCACAATAAAGTACATGACCTGTAGTGTGTTGGATAAGGGCAGTAGTGGAATGATAAAGTTTTGAGAACAAGCTTTTTAAGTGTACTTATTATTGCATAACTGTTTACCAAAATATAGCTGATTTATGCGTACGTTATCTTTTCAAATTAATCAAGAGTATCTGTGAAGACTAAATTCCTGAAAATATGAAAAATGATATATTGATTCAAGCAACTTTTTTGCTATTTTCCCAGATTATCATGATTGTAATCCATGATTACAATCCATGATTGTAATCCAAAGAATTCTAGAAAAGTTCTTTTGTAGTACTTTTTACCACACAATGTAATTTCTTTTTTTTTTTAAAGATTGTATTTATTTATTTGACAGAGATCACAAGTATGCAGAGAGGCAGGCAGAGAGAGAGGAAGAGAGGCAGGCTCCCTGCTGAGCAGAGAGCCTGATGTGGGGCTTGATCCCAGGACCTGGAATCATGACCTGAGCCGAAGGCAGAGGCTTAACCCACTGAGCCGCCCAGGCGCCCCACACAATGTAATTTCAATTATGCATTTTTAAAATGCATTATTTTGAATGAAAATTAATATTATATCTTTTTTAAGATGCAGTATTCTATACCTGTCTCTCCAGATGTATTTTTTTAATCACAGTTCAATTTTCACAAAATATGTGGTAGCATTGTTCATTTCTGTTAGAGTGGAATTTAGAATTTCAATACCAGTGAAGAATTTTAATATTTTGAATATCACTAACTACTCTATTTTAGGGTTTTACAAAATATTAAATGAAAATGAAGTTCAAAAATAGCTTTAAAACCACAACAGATTCTGAACAATAAGAAAAAGAAACTTATGAATTACATGGATTAGCACAGGATCAAATAATAGTTGTAAAGAAAGCTGGTGGCCATCTTTCATCTCTTGAGTAGTCTGTTTCCTAGGAAACAAAGACTGAGTGGTTGTACAGATGACCTTATGCCTACGGATTTAGAATGATGAAATTATATAGGACTGTAATCTATGTGAAACAAGAAAGGTAATTGTTAGAATGACCGTTTATTAAATAAAATGGAAATATTTATTTTACTTTACAAGACTTTTTAAGAAATAAAGTATTATGAAAATCTTTTGTCTATATTATTGAAGTCCTTATCCTATCAAATCATAAGATTATAATATAACCAGTCAACCAGCATGCTGATTAAATGTCTTTGTTTAAACAAATTTGTACAGGAGGTTATTTACTGACTCAACTCTGATTCCTACCAATAGTGCTAAACTTGATTCCAACAGACATCCAGATGGTATCAGTAGGATATCACTTTGACTAGCAGCGAAGAGTTTATTACATGGCCTCTGTCTGCTGGACTTCCAGCAAAACTAATCCCACATAAGCAACCACAGAGTGCCTTCACAGAGTTTGAAAAACACATCTCTCTCATAAATTTTACAGTATATAGGAGCCTGGTGATACATTATGTGTGATCATTATAATAACCCTCTGTGAAAATATCAAGTAGTCACTAAAAGCATAAAAGTATTTGCCTCCTCTTGAGAAAATAACCTTGACTTCTCATAGAAATTCTCATAGCAATTTAAAGAGCATGTCTTTTCATAGAGATGATTCTGTTTACAAGTTTGTTGCTACAAGAATAGTTAGTATTTCTAGTTTATTTATTCCTCTTGAGATCTGTTTTATTATCAGATAATTGAATAAAACATTGTTTAATGAAGAAAATAAAATTAGAAGATAAAAAACCTTATACCTAGAAATGAAATCTCTAGAAATAGCTCTATATATATGATGAGAGTAATAATATCATGGTTAATAATATCTTATAACAACTACTATAGAATACAGGATGCTTTTATTTACTCACAAATATTTATATGGAAAACACTGTCCTAGGTTCTGGGAAGAATATTTCTTTCTCTATCATCTATCTATAATCCATCATATATAGATCTGTCATATACTCATACATACATATATATATGTATGTTGTCTATAAAAGATTTAGAAGTGAATAGTAATAAAAAATGATTAGCTGTAACTATTGTAATATAATGATTAAATAGTTTATATAAACTAGTTTATATAAATAGTGTATATAAACTATCATTCTTGATGAATATATTTATTATTATAGTATCTCAAGGCAGTCACTATGTCTAGTGATTATCTTTCTTCCTTTTCCACATTGTATATAAGAATTACCTTAAAATGCTTAGAAATAAGAATGGCTGAAGACAAAAGAGAAAGCTGTGGATCTATAAAGGTGAAAACTTACAGTGTAAAAAAATGATTTTAGAAGTCCTAGGTTTACAGAAAAATTGCAAAGGTAATATAGTTTCCATATAACTTGTACCCAGTTTTCCCTATCATTAATCTCTTATATTAGGCAATACATTTGTGATAATTAATCAACCAATATTCATACATTACTATCAACTAGCATATACACGTTTTGATTTTTTTCTCAGTTCCCACCTAATTTACTCTTTCTGTTCCAGGATCCTATCTGGCATACCACACATTACCTTTAGTTAATATGTCTCTATAGACTTATCTTGGAATTTTTTTAAATAACACTGATAGTCCTGAGGATTAGTCAGGTATTTTATTTATTTATTTATTTATTTATTTATTTATTTGTTAGGCAGGTATTTTATACAATATCACTCAGTCAGAAATTGGCTGGTTTTTTTCCCCTAATTAAAATGGGGTTTAGATTTTGTGGTAGGAGGACAAGAGACTTAAAGTTCCATTTTCATTACATTATATCAATGGTACTATGAAACGTTGTTTACTCACACCCACATTCTGATACTAAATGCATATGGGGTTTCCATACTGAGCAGTTTTCTAATTCTCTAAGGTCACCAACTGGGTGTCCCACAATTCAATTCAATCCAAATTCAACCTAACAGTAACCACTCAGAGTTAGTGTAAGCCTCTATGGTTAAGGGATCCCTCAAGACCAGACACACACACACACACACACACATTCAGACATCAGTTGAAAGTGCTAGGTTCTTCTTCCCAGGTTACCCACTCTTTTGTCCAACTGGGCAACAAATTGGAGGTTTACAAATTCCTCCTAAATTTCAATAATTTGCTAAATCATCTCACAGAGCCCAGGGAAATACTTTACTTTTGTTGACTGTTTTATTATAAAGATTATTTATCATAAAGAATACAAATGAACTGCCAGATAAAGAGGTTTGTAAGTTGTGGTCTAGAACAGTCCTAATGTAGGAATGTTTATCTCCCTAGACTTGGGGAGTATTATCCTATTCAAAGATTCATCATCAACCTAGAAGTGGATCAAAGCTCCTAGTTCAGAAGTCCAACTCTGCCTCTCCACTTCCCAGAAGTCAATGGGTGTTATTAAAATTTCCAACCCCCTAATCATTTTGTCTTTCTGACACAGCCCCACCCTGAAAGTAACTAAGGGCTTTATCCTAAGTCACTTCAGTAGCATAAACTCAGGTACTATCAAAGGGACTTCTTGTGAATAACAAAGATACTCCAAACCCTTAGAAAATTCTAAGGGTTTTAGGAGCTTTGTGGCAGGAGCCAGGAAGACCAAATACACTTCTTATTATACCACAGATAATTAATATCAACAGGACTTATCACTGTTGTTGTTATTCTTGATCACCTGGTTAAAGTAGTGTTTATTGTATTTCTCCATTATAATTTTTTTTCTTTCTTTGCCCTCTGCACACTTTGGAAATAAGTCACTTTGCATAGCCCACACCCAAGGAGTAGGGAGTTTTGCTTTCCCTCCGTCAGAGTGCAGAGTACAGTATCTAATTGTGATTATTTGAAATTCTGCATGATATTTTGTCTATTTCCCCCCACCAATTTATTTATTCATAGAACATTTATTTATATCAGTATTGGAGCTTTTTCAGCTGGTTACTATGTCTCATTGACATGGCCACCATCTTTTGTTTACCACTTGTGTACTTACTACCAGATGCTTCAGGCCCACATTATACAATTTTTGGTGCTATTATAAATGACACTTTAAAATTTTTCAAAAGTAAATTGTTCAGTGCTGATATATAGAAAAGCAATTACCCTTTGTTTTTTAACCTTGGATCCTATGACTTGGTTATATTTTCTATTTGTTTCAAGGAGTTAGTGTGTTGATTTGGGGGATTTTTTAAATGGATAATTATGTCATCTATGAATAAAAAAGCTTATTTATTCCTTTCCAATCCATATACCATTTTTAGCCTTGTTCCTTTGCACTAGCAGAAATTTTCAGTTGATTAGGAGTGATAAAAGAACATCCTTGCCTCATTCACAATCTTAGGCCGAATGCATCCAGTTCTTCAAGATTAATTATGATGTTAGCTACAGTTTTTGTTGTAGATACTCTTTATTAAATTCAGGAATTTCTTTAATGTTAGCTTGAAAATTTTATTTTTTATCAATACATATTTTTTATCATTTTTATCAAATATGGATATTTTGAATTTTATCAAATGCTTTTTTGTCATTGACACAATTATGTAATTTTTCTTCTTTATCTTTTTGGTGCGGTAAATTGTATTACTTGGTTTTCAAATTCACAATCTGTCTTGAATACCTGGAATAAATCCCACTTGGCCATGGTGTATAATTTTTTACATACATTGTTGGATTCTGTGGGCTAATATTTTGTTTTGCATCTGTATTCATGAGAGTTATTATTCTCTGGTATTCCTTTATTGCAATATCTTTATCTGATTTCAGTATTATGATAATGGTGGTTTGATAGAATGAGTTAGTATGTTTTCCCTCTGCTTTCTATCCTAGAAGAGATTGTGGAAGACTGAAAACACTTTTACCTTAAACATTTGGGAAAATTTACTAGTGAAACTATCTGTGCTTCTTGCTTTCATTTTTGGAGGGTAATTTTATGTTGATTCAATTTCTTGAAAAAACGTAAGCATATTTTGGATATCCATTTCCCTTTGTGTGAGTTTTGCCTGTTTTTATATCTCACATAAGTGATCCATTTCATTTATTTTCATAGTTCACAATATTCTGTTATTTTAATATCCATGGGCTGAGTAGTGATGACCCCTTTTTAACTCACAATATTAATAATTTGTGTCTTCTGCCTTTTCTCTCAGTTAATCTGCTAGAGCTTCATCAATTTTATTGATCTTTCAGTTTCCTTGATTTTCTCTATTTCCCTGTTTTCATATCTATTGGTTTGTGCTCTAAGTTTTATTATTTCTTTTAGTCTGTTCTCTTTAGGCTTAAAATGTTTTTCTTCCTCTGTAGTTTTTGAAGGTGAAGGTTAGGTTATTGATTTTAAGATCTTTCCTCAATTCTATTATATATACTTAATGCCATTCATTTTCCTCTAAGCATTACTTTCTCTGTACCCACAAGTTCTGGTATGTTGTAATTTTATTTTCATATAGTTCAAAATATGTTTTTGTAAATGTCACTTAAGATTATTTCATTAACATGTGTTATTAGGAATTGTGATGTTTAACATCCAGCTGGGTTTTTTTTTTGTTATAGATTTATAATTTAATTTCATTGTGGTTTTACATCACATTTTATCTGATTTGTTAAATAAGAACCAGATCTGGACTTAGATAAGGAAATATTTTATTTGAAAGGATTATTGTAAGAGAGGGGGAACTGACATGAATGCAGTAGGGGTGTAGGATGATGGCAATAAGGAGAAGATTCAGACTGAGACCTGTGAGAGTTTCATAGTTAAGCAGAAAATTATCTTGTTTTTAAAAAATATTTTATTTATTTATTTGACAGAGAGATCACAAGTAGTCAGAGAAGCAGGCAGAAAGAGAGGGGGAAGCAGGCTCCATGCTGAGCAGAGAGCCCGATGCGGGGCTCCATCTCAGGACCCTGGGATCATGACCTGAGCCAAAGGCAGAGGCTTTAACCCACTGAGCCACCCAGTCACCCTCAGAAAATTATCTTGTGAAAGGTGCTTGTAAACATGGTTAGAAAGAACCTAGTGTGGGCACCTCGGTGACTCAGTCAGTTGAACATCTGACTCTTGGTCTCTGCTCAGGTTATAATCAAGCTCCATGTTGGGAATCTGCACTCAGCAGGGAGTCTGCTTAAAGATTCTCTCCCACTGTACACCCCTCACTCTCTGTCTCCTTCTCTCTCTCAAATAAATAAATCAATCTTTGAAAAAAGGAAAGGAAGAGAGGGAGGGAGGGATGTGGGAGAGAAGAAAGAAAGGAAGAAAGAAAGAAAGAAAGAAAGAAGAACAAACCTACCTACTGTGGGAAAGTAGTATGAGCAAATGAGCAAGGGTGGAAAGATGGGAGAGTAGCTAAGAATTGTTTTATCCTCAGGTCAGCCTGTATGTGGAGACTATTCAGGATGAATTATTTGCTGGCTCAGTTTGAGAATGGATCAAAGTTCAGGAGTCTGGTGAATACAGAAAAACAAACAAATTTTGATGAATAAGCACTTTATTCTGATTGCTCAGTGGGGACAAAGGGTCCAGTTAATAATTTATGAAAGGCAAAGATGGAAATGGGAAGAGCCTTTTTCTGGCTTTGTCATAGATAAATGAAGAGGGGCATCTGTGACCCTTACCTAGCTCATATGGGAAAGGGTGTTTATTTGCATCAAGTCATTTCCTACAACAAAAAATAGTAGGGTGGTGGGGGATTTATTAACCACCACTATTTTTCTAATATCATAAGACCAAGGGAAAATGCAACATTTGTCAACTTCTGTTGTTTTAAATTGTTCATGCATGCTTTATGGCCCACAGTGCAGACTGTCTTGGAGAATATCCCATGTAAATTTGACAAGAATGTGCTTCTGGCTGTTGTTGGATGGAGTAGTCTATAAATTTCTATTAGATCAATTTGATTGGTAGTGCTATTCAGGTCAACTAAATCCTTACTAATTTGTTGCCTATTTGATCTATCAATAATCTAAAGAAGGATCTCCAACTGTAATAGTAGGTTTGTTTATCCCTCTTTTCAGACTTACCAATTTTTGCCTTATCTTTTTGGTACTGTCTTGTGCATATAATTTAAGAACTTTATGTTTTGTGGAGAATTGACTCCTTTATCATCATGTAATACCTTCTTTATCCTTTTTTTTAAATTTTAATAGACGGATAAGTTTTATTGTTTTTCAGAGTATATATATATATATATATTTTTTTTTTTTTATCTCATTACTTTTCAGCGTAACAGAATTCATAGTTTTACACCACACCCAGTGCTCCATGCAATGCCTGCCCTCCATAATACCCACCACCTGGCTCCCCCAACCTCCCAACCCCCGCCCCTTCAAAACTCTCAGGTTGTTTTTCAGAGTCCATAGTCTCTCATGGCTCATCTTCCCCCCAATTTCCCTCAACTCCCTTCTTCTCTCCATCTCCCCATGTGCTCTGTGTTGTTTGTTATGCTCTGCAAATAAGTGAAACCATATGATAAGACATATGAAAAAATGTTCATCATCACTAGCCATCAGGGAGATTCAAATTAAAACCACATTGAGATAGCACCTCACACCAGTTAGAATGGCCAAAATTAGCAAGACAGGAAACAACATGTGTTGGAGAGGATGTGGAGAAATGGGAACCCGCTTACACTGTTGGTGGGAATGCAAGTTGGTGCAGCCACTCTGGAGAACAGTGTGGAGATTCCTCAAGAAGTCAAAAATAGAGCTTCCCTATGACCTTGCAATTGCGCTACTGGGTATTTACCCCAAAGATACAGATGTGGTGAAAGAAGGGCCATCTGTACCCCAATGTTTATAGCAGCAATGGCCACGGTCGCCAAAC
Source organism: Mellivora capensis (assembly GCA_004024625.1). Classification (NCBI taxonomy): domain Eukaryota; kingdom Metazoa; phylum Chordata; class Mammalia; order Carnivora; family Mustelidae; genus Mellivora; species Mellivora capensis. The sequence goes on along the minus strand of PISX010009953.1, from coordinate 12,506 downwards.
AGTGGAAAGAACCAAGATGCCCTTCAACAGATGAATGGATAAGGAAGATGTGGTCCATATACACTATGGAGTATTACGCCTCCATCAGAAAGGATGAATACCCGACTTTTGTAGCAACATGGACGGGACTGGAAGAGATTATGCTGAGTGAAATAAGTCAAGCAAAGAGAGTCAATTATCATATGGTTTCACTTATTTGCGGAGCATAACAAATAATACCTTCTTTGTCCTAGATAATTTTCTTTGTTCTAAACTTGGCTTTGTGTGAATTTAAGGTAGCTATTCTAGATTTCTTTTTATTAGTGTTAGCATGGTATATCTTTCTCTATTCTTTTTTTTAAATTTTTTTTAAAGATTTGATTTATTTATTTGACAGACAGAGATCACAAGTAGGCAGAGAGGCAGGCAGAGAGAGAGGAGGAAGCAGGCTCCCTCCTGAGCAGAGAGCCTGATGTGGAGCTTGATCCCAGGACCCTGAGATCATGACCTGAGCCAAAGGTAGAGGCTTAATCCACTGAGCCACTCAGGCGCCCCTTTTTAAAATTTTATTTATTTATTTGACAGAGAGAAAGATCACAGGGAGACAGAGAGGCAGGTAGAGAGAGAGAGGGGGAAGCAGGCTCTCTGCAGAGTAGAGAGCCTGATTCGGGGCTTGATCCCAGGACCCTGAGATCATGACCTGGGCCAAAGGTAGAGGCTTAACCCACTGAGCCACCCACTGGGCACCCAGGTGCCCCCTATTCTTTTTTTTACTCATAGTATGTATATTTATAATAAAGTGAGTTAATTATAGAGAATATGTAGCTCAAATCTATAGTCTAATGTGTTCTGTATGTTACAGCATGTTATAATTGATAAAATGGAACATGTATTTATTATTTTATTATTATATATTATATATAATAATAAAATTATTTTATTATATATTATTTTATTTTATTTTTATTATATATTATTATATAATTATTCATATATAATTATATAAATTATAAAAAATTATAAAAATTATATTATATATAATTATATAATATATATAATAAAAATAATTATATATTATATAATATATATTATATTATATATAATAATAAAAATAATATAATAAAATACATATTATATGGAATATATATTCCATTTTATTAATTGCTGATCTTATATTTCAGATATGGACCATTCATTTTATTTTAGAGGTTCAGATCAGTGTTAAATTTCTATTTACTTCTATCTTATATCTTTTTTGTTTATTTTAAGATATTAATTACAATTACTTTAAGTCTTGTTTACTAACCTCAATGATTAGGAATGATCTGGGATGATGTCTGAGTATGATTTTATTATTGACTGTTTTCCCTTTAAGGCCATATTTACCTACTTCATGTCATGTTTTTATTGTAAATGGGCTCTTGCACATCACATTTTATTTATATATACTTACCCACAAATATATATAAATATAATGTAAATAATATAAATATTTATTTATTCATTTATTTATTTATTATCTCATATTGGTCTAAAACATATTTTTTTGTTAGGAAGTAGTTAAACTGCCTGTAGATCACCTTGACACTGTCAAAGTTCTGGGGTTTTAATCTTTGTTAGCATAGGGTTGTTTTAGTTTTGCCTTTAATCATAGGGTTTAGCCTTTCCTCCTAAGATATGGTTCTTGTGATGGTTAACACATGTCAGCTTGACTGGCCATAAGGTGTCCAGATATTTGGTTAAACATTATTTCTGGATGTTTCTGGAAGTATGTTTCTGGATGAGAATAACATTTGACTCAGTAGACTGAATAAGTCTCTTGGAGAATTGAACATGTGTGGTTTGTGGTTTCACAAAGGAACTAGGAGAAATAATTATCTAGATTTGGAGGCATTTCTTTTTGCTGCTACCTTCTCTTTAGAAACTTGCCCTAGATTTTAGCCATGTGTGCAATTCAAATGCAATTCCAACATGATTGCATTATTTTTCATCCAGTAAGAGTGCTACCCTCTGCTTTTCCATTTTTTCCCTATGCCACTGTTAGCTCATACATGTGAGAAAATGAGATTTCCAAGTTAAAATTGATTATTGGTTAGATATGTTATTAATAATATATGTAAATCATTTTTATAGCCTATATATTTTTCCATAAACAAATTTTTAAAAAGTTATGACTTTTTTTTTTGTAGTGAGGAATTTGTCCTCAACCAAAGAAAGGTCTGGCCTTGGTTTTATGTCCCAGGAGGTAAATTTTAGACTCTTGGAATTTCTTCAAGATAGGGGTGACTCTGTTATTCATAGTGGGCCCCTTGGGTCACATCTGATAATTTATGCTAAGGAGGTCGGTAACTCATGGTGGACTTCCCAGCCATATAATGCTATTTCAACCACTGGAAGGTGGGGGAGCTGGAGACTGTGTTCAACCACATAGCAAACAAATCAATTGGTCATAAAATTTAATAAAAATTCTGGACCTCAAAGCTTAGATGAGCTTCCCTAACTGGTAATACTCTGTGCATAGTATGTCAGGAGGAAGGCAATGCTATCCATGACTTCATGGGCCAGGAAGATTAGAAGCTCCATGTTTTGTTCCCTCCTAGATTCTTCCCCATCTATTTTTTTTTAAATATTTTATTTATTTATTTGACAGACAGAGATCACAAGTAGGCAGAGAGGCAGGCATAGAGAGAGGAGGAAGCAGGTACCTTGCTGAGCAGAGAGCCTGATGCAGGGCTTGATCCCAGGACCCTGGGATCATGACCTGAGCTGAAGACAGAGGCTTTAACCCACCGAGCCACCCAGGCGCCCATACCCTATGTATTCTTCATCTGGTTCTAATTTGTATCTTTTCTCTCTAATGAACATATCCATGATAATAGTTAAGTTCAGCAAGTGCTTTGAATCTTTATAGCAAATGATCAAATCTGAATGTGGTTCTGGGAACCCCTGATTTTGCTTTTGCTTTGACAAGTTTTGAACAGATTTAGCAGTGCGGCTAATTGCCACATAATGAGTCAGAATAATATGGCAGCATAATATTATCAATTTGCAGGTCTTGAAATCTACATGCAAGAAATCACTTTTCAAAAATGAAGAAAAAATAAAGAATTTTTAAGACATTAAAGAAAGGAGAAATCACCAGCAGACTTGCCATATAAGAAATATTAAAGGAAATTCAAGGAGAAAAAATATATATATGTATAGGTCAGAAATTTGGACTTATGCAAAGAAAGAGTGAGTATTGGAGAAGGAATAAATAAAAGTAAAACAATATTTTATTCCCTTATTCTTAGTTGATCTAAAATGTAACCATATAATGTGAAAACAGTAACAATATCAGGTAATTGTAATATATATGTGAGTTAAGTAAATGACTGCAATCAATGTCAGAAGGGAAATGTAGACAGTATGGAAACTCTCTGCTATAGAGTACCTGTGCAATATGTAAAGTGGTATATTTTTGGAAGGTACATTAGGTTAGTGACAAATGTAGATTTCATCTCAAAGACAACAATTATTTTTTTCAAAAGATGTAAAATTGATATCCTGACAGATGCAATAAAATAGAATCAAACCAAATGCTCATTTAAATCTACAGAAGAGAGGAAAAGGGGACAAGAACAAAGAACAATTGCAATAAATAGGAAAGTTACAAACAGAGTAGGTATTAATCCAAACATATTCCTAATCTCTTTAAATTTAAAGATAGGAATATAGTGCAAGAGACAAAGAATGGGGAGAAAGAATACACTGTACAAGACACGCAGTACTTGGTCAAAATGTCTAACATATGAGAAATTTTAATCTCACAGAGTATAGATCAGAAGCAATATTTGAAATAACGGTGACTGAACAGAGACTCAGCAAGTGAGAAAAACACCTTTATGGTACAACAAAGGAAACACTAGACAAACTGCCTAGCCACAAAGTTGTAAGAAATAACAAAACATCTTTGTTCTGGGCCATCATGTATGGGGTGATTTATTATACATCATCCTGCAGGAGCAAAAACCTAAAATATGTGGTGTTGGCACCAGTTAGTCTCAGGAACTTGAAAGGGTGGTAGGAAGGCTCTTAATAGAAGATGCAAAAGGAATAAGAAATTTGCAATTAGAGACTGAAAGTGCTAATGAGTATTTTTAGTGGCAGAACAAAATTGTCTGGTAGCTTGAAAGCTTGGGGACATACTAAAGATGAGGACATACATATGATTAAGATGATTTCCAGGCAGAATGTTGGAAATGTCAACTGGATTTGCCACTTGCTTGCATATAATAAGATATGGAAAGAAAGATGTGAACAAAAGGGTAACTTTAGTTTACAAACAGAATTTAGGGAATATTTTGAGAGAAAAAAGTATGATCTATTGTAAAAGAAAACTGTTGTAATGTCCAGGCTTTCAATCCAGCAAAATATTTCGGTATAAAATGGCTCTAAGGTGAAGATCAAATTAAGAGTATGATTGTAAGACTTTTGTTACTATTTCAGGGAGATTTAAAATGATGTCTGGGACCCATTCAGCTAGATACAAGTCATTCTAAGACTCTAAAAGGCTTTGTCTCTCATCAATCTGACACTCTACCCAAAGCAGCCATGATCAATGCTGAGAGCAATTATGGAAGTGGCTTTCAGGGTCATGCAGTGAACCACAATCAAATTTCTGAGAAGGACACAAACTTATTAAAAGATTTGATTCAGATTCAGCTAAAAGGGCCCTGATTTTCTATAGACAGGAAGGAGTCTTAGGTTTCAAATGTAAACATGCAAAGACCGTTCTAAAGGTGGAATCAAGAGCAGAGAAAGATAAATTATATATAGGAAACCACACTCAGGAATCAGAATTGTACCTAATCAAGGGACAGTCACTGCACCCAGAATCAGAAAACTGGTGGCATGTGACTGACTGGATTTCACATTCAGTCATTCAGTGAGGGTCATGTGCTTCCTGTTATTCACATAATGGGAATGACAATGGTGAAATAAGGGGAATATAAATTATCTCTTTATTTACAAGAGTAGGAGTAAAGATGAGTCATAATGGGAACTTTATCAGTGTTCAGGCCCAATGCAAACACAAGATCCTAGAGTGGATAATTATTAGAGTGTTTTGTGGGTTTTGATTTAGTTACATATAATTAAAAAATTATAATCAAAGATCAGAATGTTAAAAATAAATATGGTCATATCCTTTGCAGAACTCCCAACAAGGGGGAGTTCTAGACAAGAAAACAGACAAGAGTCTACTTTTCCACTCCTTAAACATGTTCAGGTCTTCAGACATCAATTTTCCTAATTGTGCAAATGTAAGATTGTATGACTTTTGATTCTAAACATCAAAAAACTCTAAAGCTTTTGCTGTCTTTCTCTTGAAATCATGAGGTCATCATGTTGTGAAGCAGCCCAAGATGAGAGATCATATAAGACAAAGCCCAGCCATTTCAAACATCCCAGCTATGGTCACAAGGATGTGAGTGACATTACAATAGATGAGTCAGCCCCAACAAAGCCACCAGCTGAATCCAGTTGCTAGGAAATTTTAATAATTCTTTATATAATAAAAATTAAATTTTAAATTTTAAAACATTCCTCAAATAAAACTATAGGTGCAGAAACCTTCATTGTTGAATTCTGTTAAATATTTGAAGAGGATATATTTTCAATGATACTTAATTCTTTCAGATATAGAGGAAGAAAGAGGACTTCCATACCACGGTATGAGGCCAGCATTTACCAGATTCCAAAACCAAAAAAAGGATATTACAAGTTAAATGTGTATCGGCATGCCTCATTAACATAGAAATAAAAATCATTCATACTATGTTGTCATATTGATTTCCTCAATAAGTAAACTAGATAATACCTGTGATCAAGTGAGTTTATGCAAAAAATACAAGCTTATTGTCACATTTTTAAAGTCTGTCAAAATAATTTAACATACAACAGATTAAAATAACTATGGATGTAGTAACAGATGGAGAAAATGTATTTAGTAATTTAACAGGTTTTCATATTAAAAACTGTTGGCAAGAAAAGAATATAATTCTTCAACCTGAAAAAAAGTTTACTTGTGGAGGTACCTAGGTGACTCAATCAGTTAAGCATCCAACTCTTGATTTCGGCTCAGGTCATGATCTCACAGTGGATCAAGCCCCATATCAGGTTCAGTGCAGGGGGTGGAATCTGCTTAAGATTCTCTCTCTCCCTCTTTTTTTGCCCTTCCCTACCACAGGCCCTGCTCCTGAGTGTTCGTTCTTTCTCAGTCTATTACTCTCAAAAAAAAAAAAAAAAATCTGTGTAAGTCTTAAAACAAAGCTTATTCTCACAGGAAAAGTTGCAGGAAAGTGGCAAAGACGTTCTCTTGATTCTATTTGACATTTTCTCAGAAAGATTTAGGCAACACAGTAAGTCCATAAAAAGAAATAAAAGAACATACATGTTAAGGAGAGGAAGTAGTTGAGTTCTGTTTAGAGATGACAAAACACACTTGTAGAAATCCTAAGAGGTCAATAAAATATCTATCAACACTAACAGTTTTAGCAAGGTTATATACAGGCATACCTTGCAGATATTGCAGGTTTGGTCCCAGATTGCCACAATTACAACAAATAGCAATAATGTGAGTCAAATGAATTTTTTGTTTTCCCAGTACATATAATAGTTAACACTATACTGTAGTCTATTAGCTGTGTAATAATGGCATTATATCTAAAAAAGCAATATACATACCTTAACTTAAAAATACTTTATTGCTAAAAAATGCTAACCATCATCTGAGCTTTAAGGATTATAATTACTGATCACAGATAATAACAAAAATAGTAATAATTTAAAACTTGTGAAATATTGCAAGAATTGCCAAAATGTGATGCAGAGACATGCAGTGAACAAATGCTGTTGGGAAAATGGTGCCAGTAGATTTGCTCGATGTAAGGGTTGCCACAAAGCTCAAATCTGTAAAACTCAGTATCTGTGAAACATAGTAAAGCAAACCACAGTAAGACAAGGTATGCCTGTAATTCATGAACAGTTTTTAAAAATCAATTGTATTTCTATGTACTGCACCAAAACTTGGCATATGAAATTAAGTATACTGAGAAAAGACTGAAAAAGTAAATGATTTAATGTAGGTTTGAAAATATGCTCTACCCTCACAGCAAAAATAGATACTGCCTATTTAGATTATAAATATAAGATAGATAGATAGATAGATAGATAGATAGATCAATAGATCAATCTATCTTAGGTTTCCCTAGGAAACCAAGGAAAGCAAAGAAGGACCCTCCCAACCCAGCTGAGGTGAAAAGGGGACCAAGGAAGCCACGAGAGGCCAGGATGTCTCCTCCCAAACAAAGTGAAGCCAAGGAGAAGGCTCCCAAGGAAAGTGGCAAGACCAAATACTAAGAGGCAAGAGTGAGTGAGGCCAGGAAGGCCTCCCAACAGCCAGACAAGGCTGCATGGGCCCCTCCAGGTGCCACCAGGCTCAGTGGGAAGTCAAATGTCAAAGGCAGAAGAAAGAGCCAAGGTGGTGAGGCCCACAGGAAGACAAAAACTGGGAGTCAGAGTATATAATCCACAATCCCTAAGGGCAAGAATGGTGCTGCTTCTCCAGCCAAAAAGAAGGAATTCTTCTCTCTCTATGTATTTTTTTTTCCAAAAAGGAAGAATATCCACTCAATTATCAAGTATTGGATGAAAAAACTATTATTTGCAAATTATATTAGTTCTCAAGAGGCATAAAAAATTAATTGCCCATAATTCCATGCCTTGGGAAACTTGCATCAGGGAATGAGCCAAGATGTATATAATGACTTAAGACAGGTAGAAAATGACATTTTTGTACCATTAATTACCTTGAGCAGAAGAACCTATAGAGATTCAGTGTGACTAAGTGTAGGTGGTCATGATTGTGTGAGACCAGAGAATTAGAGCAGGCTCTAGGGAGAGTGACTAGATATTTGGAGTATCAGTTGAGTTCAGTAGTTTCAAATAGGGATATGCTAGTGTTTCACTAAGCTAGAAAAAGCTACTTAGTTTTATAAACAAATTTGAACAAATGACCACCCATAATTTGACATGCTTTTGTTTTCTTAGCAAAATGTTCTTTCTTTCTCCCCAAGGCTTTGTTCTGCCTTGTAAAAGTAAAATGATCCTCTCCTGACTTAGTCTTACAGTTTTCAGCTAGACAGCTCTGGCACTTGAGATAATTGATGATTATTGTGGCCTACAGCTGTTTCTGTGCTATAATGTAATGTATATGTTTCAATTCCCATAAAATTAAAATACTGTAAACATAGAAAGAAAACTGGGTAGATCAGTGATGTGTCCTGTCGAGAACACATTATCTAAGGTAATTTGGTGTCCTATTATTTATCTATATATCTCTAACACTGAGCTTTATTAGAATATCAAAACATGTTTTTTTTCTCTTAAAGAACAAGATTGATTTACTTCTCACGAAGAAATTATGCCCCATAATCATCTCTATTCTTTCTTGCACTCCCACAGCGATGAGAACTATTTTTAGAAGACAATTTAATACACATACACACACACACACGTGCACACACACACACAATATGCTATTGTGAAAGTTAAAAAGTTAATTTTTACTTTTGTTAATTAGACAAAACAAAAACAGAAAGGGAAAAAAGAAGACCAAAGAGTGCTTATTCCACGTCTAAAATAATTGGTCTAGCAAGAAAAAGTTATTCACTAACCCAGTTTTTTTTGTTTGTTTGTTTCACAGTTAATGATATGTAAACAATATTTATTTGAAATTTTAGTGCATATTATCTTTAGTTATATGGATATTAATTTATTTTAATAAACTTAAATTACAATGGTTAAAAGAATACATTACTAGTTTTAAAAATAAGAAAGTATTAAGGTACCAGAAATGAAGGAAAGAGTTAAAAAGTGTGAAACCTGAGGAAACATAAATGATGTATGGTTTGGGGGTATGTTTTCTGTAGAGCTAATGAGTCAAGGCAACATGTAAAATAGGTACCTTTATCTTTGAAGCTGCTTAATGTTAAAAGACAGAAAGTGATGATCCTTTGGTGATTGGAAACAATATCTCTTCCATTGCAGGGGACCATAACCTGAAAGAGAACCATATATTCCTCATATTTTTTTTATTCCAGATTCTGAGTGAAGTGCCCAAATTTATAATACCAAGGAGGTAAGGATCAGAACCAGTGTGAATTCTATAAGACTATGGCAGAAGCAACTCAAACAAAAAGTCTTGCACAAACCACGCATCATTAAGAATCTCATATAAATTTCTCATGAAAGTGTTATGAAAAAGGTACTAGGCATTTGTAGAAGTACAATTCAAGATGTAAGTAAAACATAATTCAACAAAGGTAAAATATACAAATGAGGAAACAGAAATAGGGCTAATTGAACTTTTAAATAAGAGGAGATGTACTTGAGGGGCACCGGGGTGGCTCAGTGGGTTAAAGCCTCTGCCTTCAGCTCAGGTCATGATCCCAGGGTCCTGAAATGGAGCCCCTCATCAGTCTCTGATCAGCAGGGACCCTGCTTCCCTTCCTCTCTCTCTGCCAGCCTCTCTGCCTACCTGTGATCTCTGTGTTTCAAATAAATAAATAAAATCTTAAAAAAAAAGAGGAGCTGTACTTGAAAAAAATACTTAATATAAATCATAATTGAAACAATGTATGTAATATGTATAATAATAGCATATTACAGGGGTGCTTGGGTGGCTCAGTCGGGTAAACACCTGACCACCTGACTCTTGATCTCAGCTCAGGTGTTGATCTCAGGGCTGTGAATTCAAGCCCCATGTTGGGCTCCATGCTGGGCATGAAGCCTACTTAAGTAATAATAATAATACTCTACCAGTGCTATGAATAAATACTGATACAGACTTTCTTCCATGGAAGATGATAGTTTAGTATGTTTCAGTTTCTTTAACTGTCATCTTTTGTTTCAATGATCTGGCTGTTTATATCAAAATGATGATTTATATATATGAATATTTATATATTGTATATGTAATATATAATAATACATATTTATATATTATATATAAATATTTTATATAAGAATATATATGAATTAGTTTTCTTTTTCTTTTTATTTTCTTTTCAGTGTAACAGAATTCAGTTTTTGCACCACACCCCGTGCTCCATGCAATGTGTGCCCTCCATAATACCCACCACCTGGCTCCCCTAACCTCCCACCCCCCACCCCTTCAAAACCCTCAAGTTGTTTTTCAGAGTCCATAGTCTCTATGGTTCATCACCCCCTACAATTTCCCTCCACTCCCTTCTCCTCTCCATCTCCCATGTCCTCCATGTTATTTGTTATGCTCCACAAATAAGTGAAATCATATGATAATTGACTCTCTTTGCTTGACTTATTTCACTCAGCATAATCTCTTCCAGTCCCGTCCATGTTGCTACAAAAGTTGGGTATTCATCCTTTCTGATGGAGGCATAATACTCCATAGTGTGTATGGACCACATCTTTCTTATCCATTCATCTGTTGAAGGGCATCTTGGTTCTTTCCACAATTTGGCGACCGTGGCCATTGCTGCTATAAACTTTGGGGTACAGATGGCCCTTCTTTTCACCAGATCTGTATCTTTGGGATAAATACCCAGTAGTGCAATTGCAGGGTCATAGAGAAGCTCTATTTTTAATTTCTTAAGGAATCTCCATACTGTTCTCCAAAGTGGCTGCACCAATTTGCATTCCCACCAACAGGGTAAGAGGGTTCCCCTTGCTCCACGTCCTCTCCAACACACATAGTTTCCTGTCTTGCTAATTTTGGCCATTCTAACTGGTATAAGGTGGTATCTCAATGTGGTTTTAATTTGAATCTCCCTGATGGCTAGTGATGATGAACAATTTTTCATGTGTCTGATAGCCATTTGTATGTCTTCACTGGAGAAGTGTCTGTTCATGTCTTCTGCCCATTTTTTTGATATAATTATCTTTTTTGTGTGTGTTGAGTTTGAGAAGTTCTTTATAGATCCTGGATATCAACCTTTTGTCTGTACTGTCATTTGCAAATATCTTCTCCCATTCCGTGGGTTGCCTCTTTGTTTTGTTGACTGTTTCCTTTGCTGTGCAGAAGCTCTTGATCTTGATGAAGTTCCAAAAGTTCATTTTCACTTTTGTTTCCTTTGCCTTTGGAGACATATCTTGAAAGAAGTTGCTGTGGTTGATATCAAAGAGGTTACTGCCTATGTTCTCCTCTAGGATTCTGATGGATTCCTGTCTCACGTTGAGGTCCTTTATCCATTTCGAGTTTATCTTTGTGTACGGTGTAAGAGAATGGTTGAGTTTCATTTTTCTACATATAGCTGTCCAAGTCTTTTTATGAAGCCAGCATTACCCTGATCTCCAAACCAGGCAAAGACTACACCAAAAAGGAGAATTTCAGACCAATATCACTGATGAATATTGATGCTAAGATTCTCAACAAGATCCTAGCAAACAGGATCCAACAGCACATTAAAAAGATCATCCACCATGACCAGGTGGGATTCATCCTTGGGTTACAAGGATGGTTCAACATTCACAAACTAATCAATGTAATAGAACAAATCAATAAGAGAAGAGAGAAGAACCACATGGTCCTCTCAATTGATGCAGAAAAAGTATTTGACAAAATCCAGCATCCGTTCCTGATTAAAACACTTCAAAGTATAGGGATAGAGGGAACATTCCTGAACTTCATAAAATCTATCTATGAAAGACCTACAGCAAACATCATCCTCAATGGGAAGAAGCTCACAGCCTTCCCGCTGAGATCAGAAACACGACAAGGATGCCCACTCTCACCACTCTTGTTCAACATAGTATCAGAAGTCCTAGCAACAGAAATCAGTCATCAAAGAGAAATAAAAGGTATCCAAATTGGCAAGGAAGAAGTCAAACTCTCTCTTTGCAGATGACCTGATACTTTATATGGAAAACCCAAAAGACTCCACCCCCAAACTACTAGAACACATACAGCAATTCAGTAACGTGTCAGGATACAAAGTCAATGCACAGACATCAGTAGCTTTCTTATACACTAATAATGAAAATACAGAAAGGGAAATTAGAGAATCAATTCCTTTTACTATAGCACCAAGAACCATAAGATACCTGGGAATAAACCTAACTAAAGAGGTAAAGGATCTGTACTTGAGGAAAACTTGCTTATTTTGCTTAGCATAATGCCCTCTAGTTCCATCCACCTTGTTGCAAATGATAAGGTGTTTTGTTTGTTTGTTTGTTTGTTTGTTTGGTTTGGTTTGGTATGGCTGAGTAGTATTCCATTGTGTATATATACCATATCTACTTTATCATGAGAACACTCATGAAAGAAATTGAAGAAGACACAAAAAGATGGAAGACCATTCCATGCTCTTGGATTGGAAGAATAAACATTGTTAAAATGTCTATACTGCCTAGAGCAATCTATACTTTTAATGCCATTCCGATCAAAATTCCACCAGTATTTTTCAAAGAGCTGGAGCAAATAATCCTAAAATTTGTATGGAATCAGA